>VMBQ01000612.1:38296-231886 GCA_007657795.1 Dreissena rostriformis
GTAGGTATCAAGACAATGCGCACAGTAACGGTCAGGAGAGCTTCTATATAATACCAACAATGCAACTTTTCACGTATAACGCATCCATATGCCCTATTCATTCCATCGTGTTTAGTTGTTTGCTTGAACAACTAAGGTAAGTACTTCACGTTGCAAGTTGGTCTGCTCTAAACTACACTAAAAACGATAACCACCGCATCTGAGGCTATTAATAGATGCTGATAAACAAGTATAGTGGGATGTTGTATAACCTCGTTCATAGTGCATGCTTCTATTGCTGTTTCTGGGAAACCTTCTTTTGTTCTCAACAGAAAGCGGCGATCTTTTGTATTCACGGTTGCTAACAACAAGTAATAGTACAAGGTTAAGTTTGAAGTTTAATAATCGCTAAAACCAAATATCAAAATCAACTAAATATAAAAAGAAATATCTTTTTGAAAGGTAGTCGGCGAAAATGCTGACTTTGAAAAAAAAGTTTGCAATTTACGTTTCTAAATAATTAAATTGAAAACAAAAGATTTACTATTGTGTTTTTTAACTTGTTAGTCACATATGCATCGCATGAAATGTGTGTTATCAATTTATCATTGTCAAACCACACATTAGTGTAAGTAGATAAAAATTATACTACGGGAGTACCACGTATTAGTTTAAGTAGATACAAATTATACTACGGGAGTGCACATCATATGTGTCCTCACATGCCTTATTATGAATACTTACCCTGGTAAGTGCCCTGCAGTAGATTCCCTCTGGATTGGCAACCCACATATAATCAGAACAGATTTAATATTCGTGAGTAAAGTGAACAAGAGCAGTTTTGGACGAAGTCCGGATACTGCACTGGTGTTCTAGAAGCGTTCTCACATAAAGAGGGCAATCGGGCAAAACTGTCGAAACGGTCTCATGACATTCCGGTACCAAATTACTATTAGCAAAAACGCAAAAGACTTTAACGTCGTGGTAAGACGATCCACGATAGGGAACTCGGTTTCTTTTCCCGAAATGGATCTGAATTGTTCATATAGCAATAAGAAACAAATGAATACCCTTCAAATGAATAAGCCTTTGAGCGCTCTATTACCGGTTAAAATCCCCAGTGCTAAGAATTGACCGTTCCAAGGCGGTAACTCCAGCTTTATTCTAATATGTGTATAAGTTGTTTCGTTTTATGCCGTACTGTACCGTTTTGGCAATTGGTTCCTTGCCATAAATAAGGACCACGAAGGTGTGTATGATAGAAATGCAATACTGCTGCAGCTTCTGGAGTTTCACTTCTTTATATTTTAAATACGTTTTCATCTTAAGATAATAAATGTTTGGAATACCATCTGACATGTTTATAAACGAGAATATATTCACGAATCATCACACACCATGTAACCCAAGTCTACGTCAAAAAGGGGCGCTGCATATAATAATTGATTTATTGGACAGCCTTGGTAAACCATACATTTCTATCTACCCATCATTAATTTCAAATCGACAAGCTTAACTTAAGCGAATACCATATTAAGTTATGTGCCTATTGAACGTAGAACGCAAGAATAAATTCGATAAATTAGATGTTTTTTTGGTAAAACAGCACCGAATTGCACAATTCGGCATAATTCTGCCGGATGCAAGTGAAAGATTTATTTCACTTTCTTAGAGAAAAGGTAATAATACGCGTCAAAAATGATCACATGCAACTGAAAAGATTATTGTTAACATGGTAAGCTATCTCATAAATGACTCATGCGTTGAGCATTTGTGAAGTGCTTTTCACAAAATCAACTGTAAATGCAGAAAAAAAAATCATGTTTAAAAACTACAACTGGTAATAGCGTGTTCGACGTTTGCGTCTATGATAGCGATCATATTTGAAGTACCAAAGATACACTCTGGATCCTGCTCATCACCAGCATGACAGCTTTATATTCACAATCCAAGTCAGAAGACGTATAACGTATTGTGGTGTTATATATACATATTGCTAATACTTTGACGTGCACTTGTTTGGAAATAAAGGAAATTCTAGGGTTATGTTGGAAATAGACAAGTGTATTACGCATAGAAAAGCTTAACTTCAATAATTTACGATAACTGAATTTCTTGCATAGATAAAAACAATTCGGCACTTTCCTAGTATTATATTTATCTCATAATTGTCCCTTTTTCTGCTATATTACTTGTGTATAAAAGCCAAAGAAAATTGCTGAAAAACTTTATGTACATAGCATGAAGCAATTAAACAAACAACAAAATGATAACATTATAATGTGAATATAAGTTGCGTCTACATGGTTGAAATATGTTTTACCATGGCGTACTATTCTATCAAAGCAAGCGTGTTGATGAGATTAAATTATGCTCTTAAATTAACAAACTTTTTTTTAAAAGCCAGTGCAATAAACAATTAATACATAAATATTATAAAGATACCATCTAAATGCTAAATATTCTATGCGCACAAAAATATTGTTAAATATGTTAACCATAGGGGTATATATTAGGCTAGAACAAATTAAAATTATGATTAAAAACTTCAAATCAATAAATTGGTATTTGTTTAAGGTTTTGTTGTTATGTAATTAAATGTGGTGTAATGCTATCTCGAACTCATCTTTTACGGAATCGACATAGAATGTATCAGTTAAAATGCATAAATATCTACCAATTATAATCAATATACACCTTTCAACTTTAATTGAATTGCTTGAACGTTTATATGTTTAAACTCTTTATTGCTAATACTAAATGAATTAAGTACTTTACACAATACAAATACAAACGGAAAACTGGTTGTTTGGAGCTTTGTCATATCTTTTATGAAAATTGAAACACTTTTCACACGGAGACAAGACAATCAATATTGTTTTATGAAAAGCAAACGCTTATATTTGCTTAACGGCGATAATTCTTCTTTTAGATGATTACATCTGATTATTTTCTAATAATTAACCACAAAAAAAAGTAAAAAGAAGTTTCCATTTCAGACACTTTTACCATAATGAAATAGTTAAACATGTGAACCGTATTTCATCAAATCGCATACTCCGATAAAGCAAAGGTCGTGTTGTCAAAGTCAAAGTCAAAGCTGTATTATCACATTAGAAAAGAACATGTTCGATTCATACCAAATTATTTTTCGAAGACGATAAGTACCACGTAAGCGAATATTAAATTAATGAAGTAAGACAAATGCACGATAGCAAAGCATGAAAAGGGATAACGCTTGAGTCTATAATTATGTTTTTATAACCATCGTATCGTCAACAATGATTGTATATTGACTGGCATCTGAGTCATATCCGTGAAATGTCTGCACTGTATTTTTTGTGGCAGCACCCAATCTCCGACAATGCTTGTAATGCATTATAATTGAAGTGTACGTTATTAATCATGATCAGCCCTTTGTTTCGCACATTAAGTTACCCTAAAATGTCTGCACTGTAATTTAATACAAGTTGTTGTGGCAGAACACTCTCTCCGACAATGCTTGCAATGCATTATCAGTGTTTTGTCTGTTATTAATGTTGGTGCACTCCACATGTAATATGTTCTTTATGGGAACATCGCTTTCGAATATACGCCTTTTCTGGGGTCGTTGTATACAGATTTGAGTTCAAGATTCATTAGTGTTAAAACCTGCAACCACAGGAAACGACTTTCCGCTGATTTTTACTATATGCTGTATACTTCCCCCGGTGTGTTCATTATATCGATTAGATTGTAAAAATTCAAATTAACTTTTTAGCATTCAGTATTGTTTTAATATTAATGTTCCGTTTGATTTTTTGTATTAATGTATATTTTGCTAATAAAAACATGTGTCATAGACTTGCGCCCGGAATGTTTAGTATATCGATATAACGAATAAAAAGTAAAATGTTCAGTGAACTTTTGGCCTACAGTCTTGTTTTATATTTATATGTCGTTGTATTTCTTTGTGTTTCTTTATTTCGCTGTTTTAAACGGTGTGTAATAGACTGGCGCCCGGGATATTTATTATATCGATATAACGAATCTAGAGTTACAATTGTAGTAAACTGTTGGTATTCAGTCTTATGTTATATATGTATATGTCGTTGTTGTGTTTATTTAGTTTTGCTGAATAAAACAGTGAATTATAAACTTGCGCCCGGAATGTTAATTTTATCGATTGGATGTTTAAATAGTATACATTGCAGTGAAATTTGACATTCAGTCTATTGTTATACTTATGTGTCGTTTTAATGTATTCCATTTGGATGAAGGTTGTTGAGTCGCCTTATCCAGTATGTTTTTCGACGTTTTCGTGTTTCGTCTGACCATGTTTTTCATTTGCTTATATACAACACGGGACAAGTTTTTCGAATGTGTGATAAGGTTCGGTAAAATTTGCTGTAAATGGTGGACCTGTTTATGCGTTTGTTCAACGCCATATTTGTCTCACCAACATATCGTTTGTTGCAGACATTAAACGTCATGAGGTACACTGCATTTGGTGTTTGCAGTTATGGGTACCCTTGATGGACGTAATGGCGCCTGACACGTTCTTAAATGTATGTGTTGGTGGCATAATCTTGCATGTTTGGCAACGAGCAGTGTTGCAGTTTACTGACTCACTTGGGACATTTGTTACTGGTGCGGGTGTAATTTTGGTACGCACACGAATTTTCCTGAGACTGTGTGGCCTTCCGTAGGCTATAATGGGCTTTTCAATGAATACTTTTTGTATTTGTGTTGATGTCATTATTTTGGACCAGTGAATTAGTGATCTTTATTTTTTATGTAAGCAGTTTATCCCTCTCCAGTGCACTCGCTTTAGCTATAGCCTGGGACATAATATCATCGCTGTATCTACGCCTGCAAAGGTGCTGAGTTAGCTCTTTTAGGATCCAGTGATTCTAAAAGTATATTTGTTGGTGTTTTATAATTTTTCTCAACCATATATATTTATGTTTAAATATATATAATTATATATAAAACATGTTTAGTGTCGGCAAATGATTGTAATGCTTATTTATGAGTAACTACTTATATTGTTTAAATGTTGAGTATGTATGCAACTTGATGATGATTTGTTGTTGTTGCACGTATTCAATTTGGTCAGACATAATCATTCTCACCTTACTCGTAAAGTATGAATCAAAATAGACGTAGAATTGCAAACATTTTATTTATATATTATTACGTGGTTAATACATTCTTTTTATATTCAAAATGATCCGAATTTCTTTTTTATAGGTTTTAATGGAGTATAAATATAAAAAAGTGAAACTCCAGAAACTGCAGCAGTATTGCAATTCTATCAAACACCTTTGTAGCCCTTTATTTATTGCAAGGAACCAATTGCCAAAATGGTACAGTACGGCACTAAACGAAACAACATATACAAATGGTAGAATAAAGCTGGGGTCACCGCCTTGGAACGGTCAATACTAAGCATCGGGGGTTTAAACCGGTTATAGAGCACGTATTTTAAACTTTACTATTTAAGTAATAACTTGTACGTTTAACATTATCAAAATATAATTGGCACACAATACTACACGTCTTAACTAGTTGGCACATGGCAAATGTATTACTCATGATTGATGTGGTTGCTATCTGTAGATTGAAAATACCAATACAACACAGGTAACACACATAACAGAGTTTAAGGCGAAAAGAACACAACGGTTTTTGTCAAAGCTTTTGCGTTAAAACACGATTGCAATATATAATTAGCTAACTTGTCTAAAGACTAGACCTGAAAACGAGCAATTCAAATGAAATAGTTAATCCAATTGCGGTAATATACCATAGCTTAAGGCACAGCGACGGTATTGTAAAACGATGGGATATCGGGGATGTACATTTGTTGCGTCGACCAAATATAATTATTATGCATGAGATAGTTTGTCCTGATCATACAATCATAGACGGATCAGCTAGCATAATTTACTGTATCATCAGCTTGGCGTTATTTCGATTGCCTTTTGTGACTTGTTATATATGGTTAAGATCCAAGTAACTAATTTCATTCAGCAAATATTGTTATGAACTTGTTAATTGAACCTAATTTTGCTATATATTAATCTGTTTTTCGTTTCTGAGCAGATATTAAACTGTTAATGCAAATAACCAATTTAATTTGCTTAAACCACAACTCATAGTACCATCTAATCAGATGCAAAAAATACGACCCATAAATCATAAATTGCTCAACGACCGGTCTGGATTTCGATTTTGTATTGAAGGCCATGGTAACTTAATTTTAAGTAGGGTCAATACACACTTTGACCCCCAAACAATTGCTACAAAAGCTATTTTAACTGATCCTGGTGGGTAAGAAGGTACTTAATGGCATATAAAACTTTTACCGAAATCGGACTTCAGGAAAGTAGTTTTTTCCAAGGTGGCCGCGCAGATGTCCACCAAAACATATGTATGATCATAATTATGTAAGTAGCCAATAAGGTTGTATCATTTTAACGCCTATACCTAGGTTTTAGGGGCCAAACAACACATGTACATCATCAGACATGGTTTACGTATATTAAATTACACCGAAATCCAAAATTGTGTCACAAATATCCACCGACACAATACGAAGGACAATAAGTTCATACATTTTGACTGAAACATAATTATTGTTATGTCAAACACCATAGTTTCGGAGACAATGAACACTTTGATTTAATTGTTGATATAACTAAGACGTTTACTAATCATGGAATCCAATTATGACATTCAGCTGTCCACTATCACCAGATATGAAATCACATTTATCAATAGCATTTTTCCCACAGCGTTAAATTGTCGATATCGTCCTCCTCCTCATCAGCACCGACCTCTTAAGAATTGTTTGAATTATCAGGTTTCAGTTTGACAATGGCCACATACAGCAATGCATGGGAAGCCATAGCCATAGCGTCTGTAGCTGCAACGAGAGGATGTACATCCTACATAACACTTACAATGTATGATGTTCAATCGTTCTTCAAGTGCAGCTTAAATCTAGGTCATTATTGGAATTAACTTGTCGTTGTCCTGTTTCCATCCCGATTCTGTCGGTATCATATTATGTGCAAACCCCATCCATATCATGATTTGATAATATACGCGTTGGCTATGGAATACCGTTGCATGCGATGTTGGTAAAAGTCGCTCAGGATTGACAAATGCTTTGACAGTAGCCATTTTCTTTGTTAAAATGTTATGACGCAGTGATTCAAAGGAATCAATGGGCTTGCCACCAAACAGATCAACAATCAAGCAGTTGCCAATATTTGATGTTTCCTCTTGACACTTGTTTGGAAGAAGAAAGGAACTAGATGACATGACTTCATTATAGGGACAGGTTTTATTAATTTCTGAAATACTGACTTTTTTCCGATGCCGAAAATTCATGAAGTTGAATCAAAGCCGGAGTAAGCATGAACAAAGCGCAACGTATTGCCTACTTTGTCTCCTTAAAGTTGTTTCAAAAGTTTAATAGTATACATTGTGTGTTCCTTTGACTGTTTGTTTACGTCAGAGTGGAAGTAGATGGTTATTTGTCCCTTTCGTACTAATGCAGGAGCTAGCTAAGCAAATCTGTATCCTCACCCATCAACATTGTGGCGCTATGACGGGATCGTTCGACTGTTGCTTTAACAATATCAACGTCTGCATCCCTTGGTGACAGAAACGACATTACATTCCTTTTTAGTCAGAACTGTACTGATATGGGCAAATGCTTGCTTGTTTTTGTCCAAAGACAAAAAGTCTTCCTTTTTGCATGAGTATTTTGTTTCGTTGGTGAAACTCACGATAGCGTTTTTTCCGTCTGATGTGTGTTGGCTTTGATAGAAAGACCGTCTTCGTAAACATCGAACACCATGTCGCTAGACCCATGTTTGGTCGAATTACACTGAAATGTGTGTCGCGTGGTAGTGCGATTTTGAAAAACATATTGGACCTTGATATGGCTCACTTTCTCAATCATCACGTTAGTCTCAGTAGTTATGCACTTAAGGTCTTCGTGTTTGCGGCCATTTTGGCGCCATTTTTTAAATGTCTATGTTGCGTAATAGACTAACCTAATTGTTAATCATCATAGTGTGTTCTTTTTAACCCAAAGTAAAAGGGCAGTATCTCATTACAATAAATATTACACATATTAAAATTATTGTTAGACCTAACAATCACACACTATGTATACCAAGTCAACGGCTAAGAGCTTTCCATAGGGGAGCTGCATTATCTAAATGATTCATTGCAACACATCGGCCAAACAGCTGGAAGGCGTGGCCATGAATTTCAATGTACACAGCATACATTTAAAATCTACGAGCTTGACATATACTTACACAATAAAAATCATTGTGCGTAGTCAAAATATTCAGCGATAACATATTTGATACATTTATAGCTTTTTAAAACTACTCCGAATTACACAATTTTGTATCAAGTGAGGCGGATGTTAGTATAAGACTGATCGCATTTTCTTATATCGAACGAGAGAATTCGTATTAAAAAACATATGTTTCAATTCTCCTGTGCAACTGATAAGATGATGTTCAACATGATAAGTTATCTCATAAACAAATCATCCGTTGAGCATGTTTCAAGTAACATTTACAAAACCAAATGTGGCTGCAGATAAACAATATTACTTCTTATATTTATTTACAAGTGGTAACAGCGTGTAAGCAGTTGTTTGTCATGATAGTGTTCATATTTGAAGTACCAATGATAAAATATGGAGCCTTCTTATCACCAGCACGAAAGTAATGTTGCTACAAAACAAATAAATGGATGTATGACGTACTATGTTCTTATAAGCATTGGCAATACTTGTTGTGTGCACATCTTCGGAAATATAGAGAATTCTAGGGTATTGTTGAATACATAAAAGTGTATTTAATTACGCTAAACAAAGCTGATCCTTGATTATTTGCGAGTAAAGAAATTAGTGATGACCAAATAAATATATATATTCGGCGCTTTCCTATAATTATATTTATCTCATCATTGTCTCGTTTTCTGAGTCATTTATGTTGTTTTAATGCCAAAAGAAATTGCTGAAAGACGTGACTTTCATTACACAATGAGAATAAACCAAAATGGTGTCAGTGTACTGTGAGTGTTTGCTGTTCCTTCATGGTGAAAAACAGTTAACCACGGTGTGTTATTATAAATGGTGCTCATAGATTAACAAAGAATTAGTTTTACAGCTACTGTCATTAACCATTAACAAATATCGATTATAAAGATACCATCTTACTGCACATTGTATACGCAAATATAATTATTTATATTTTCAATAGTGGTATATATCGTATACAGACTGGTAGATATAATGAAAACGATAATGCTAGACAAGAAAGACATTGTCTGCGTTGTAATGCCTCGGATATTGAGGACGATTTTAATTGTGTATGTATTTGTTCAACAATTGTTGATATAAGAAACAAATACACAAAACATATCACTATAATAACCCATCTGTTATTTCGTATGTACAATTGCTACATTCAACCAATATGTATGAATATATAAAACTGTGTTTATTTGTGAAGGAATCGTTAAGTATTAAATTGAATTTGTTCAATCGTAAAACGTAATATACCAATTGCTTATCCTTTGTACTTCAGTATATATTTGTTTTGTACATATTCATGTTTGTTGACACGTGTTTTCTGCGCATATACATGTTGACATGTAGTAATACCAACACATGTGATGTTGACAATGTACAATGTGCAAGTCAAATAAAATGTATGTCTGGCTTTCTGTATATCAGGCTTAAATAAATACGTTCAAAATTAGTAAAAGCAATATAAGTTTTACATGTTTAGGTTTTGAAATTAAATGATTGCAATTTGAATTTGAGATGTTATGCAATCAAGACCGGAATTAAAATTCTTTAGCGAAATACAAATGGACTTGTTTAGTTGAAATGCGGTATTACTTATCGATTATTTTAAATTGTATACCGTTAAATACCGTTCATAAATAATCATAAATATTAAATAAATACTTGAAAGGCTTCAACGTTAATTTAGTTTCAATTTTGTATTGTTTCGATTAACTGAATTTAGTACAATAAAAACACAAACGTAAATGCGAAACTAGTTTTTTAGGAATGTTATCATGTTTTATCAAAATTTCTTATCATTTTTACGCACCGACAAAAACCTTGTGATAAATATAAACGCAAAACGCTTTAAAAGACGACAGTACTTTGTTTCATATTATTAAAACTGAGAAATAACTAATACTTTACCGAAAACGAAGTTAGCATTTTATATGCTTGACCATCATAGTGAAGAAAAAAAGTGAACCGTTCTTTACATATTCTTATACTCCAATGTAGCAATTGTTTTATTTTCAAAGTCAAAGCTGTATCATGATACTTTGAAAAAACCTTGACAATACATACCACAAAATTATACGAAGATTATAAAAGACAACGAAAGCGAAGTTAAAAATTGTACATTATATATTAATAAATTTAAAAAAAAAGAAACACTAATAAGTGGAAAGAAAGAATGACAATTATTTTATCATAGCGTATCGTCACAACTTTGTTTATATCGACCGGCACCTGAATCATTACACTAACATGTCTGCACTGTGATGTAGTACATTTTGTTTCTGACATCACAAAGCTCTCACAATTAATGCAATATATTGTGATTATATATGACACGTAGGCAAACGTCTTTTCAAAATGTGTTTTGTTTTCTGGTGATAATCATAATCCACAGACGTTGATGAACAGCACATGTCATATATTCATTTTGTAACACAATGACATATATTGGACGCAACGAATGTGTTTCTACGTAACTGTAACAAATAACATTCTATTGAACGTGATTAGTTTCGACACATGAAAAACTTCGTGTTGTTATGATTGTTTACACGTAACTATACTTGTCATAGAAGGCTGAAATATTTTGCAAATGGGAAAATATTTATAAGTATTCATGTTTGTGCAACATGTTGGTGGGATCTACATTATGAGAATACCGTTACAACAAAGGCAACCATGTTTCAAGCAAAAACACAATACGGTGATTGTTCAATGTGTTTGCGTTAAAAATGCAATTTCAGTATATTGCACAGTTCTCAAGCTTTCACACATCAACACTAAATCAAACAAAATATGCGATCCGTTTTCGGCAATCGCCAATATTTCCCAATTAGCTGTTTGAATCTCAGCACATTGACGGTATTTTGAATGACAAATATTACTAATTGTAATTCGGTTGCTGCGTTATCGGAGATTCACATTTGTTGCGTATTCCTACTACAATTATTATGCATGAGATCTTTTGTCTTGATGATACAATCATAAACGCTTCAGCTAACATTATTAAGTTAATCATCATCTTGGCTTTATCTCGCTTGCTGAAATGGTGTTACATGTTAGAAACTTAAAAAAAACAACACAAGGATGTCTAAAACATGTGTGCACAAACCTTGCAAAAAAGTAACATCTTTGTATGTCTTGTAAATATTGTGTTAAACATACAACAGTATTTAATATATTTACTAACTACTGCTTTCTTTAAACTCTAGACTTTCCGACATTTAGAAAACGTCCTTTTAACTCTTAATAAGTGTTACACATTATAATTTATGATGTACATGTGTTTTAAGCACGTATAGCTTGTGTTTTCTAACCTTGGTTACTGAATTGTCTGTATTGCAAAAATAATTTTGAATATATTTTTTAAACAGTATATTAGTATATCTTATAATTGGCACGTGTTTGCATCGAGTTTTGCACAATAATGAAACAAGTAAGAATGATAAGGTTGTCAATGGTTAAAAGGCAGAAACTTATTGCTTAACTTTTGAAAGAATTTAGCAATTCCACAAAGTACGGCGAACGCCAAAGCAGCGCGATCGCATACTTCTTTGGCTATACGTAGTTCTTCTTTTTTAAATGCAAAATAGGATCCCATCTTTTAGTAAGTTAACATTTAAACACTATGTAACATGTTGATGGCAATGCGAAGTCAAACACTGAGCAAGCATGCCGCTCAAAAGAAATGTATACACTAATAATAAATAGCTGAAATATTTGGCTCAATGTTTTTGCTCAGTTTTTTGTCACGGTGGAATTGTCTATTTTATCATTCATACAACGTTGTGAAAGACAGACAATCCTACTGAGTTCACTTAGGCGCAATGTGTCGTGTCATTGAGAAGAGTTTGACAAACAAGTATAAAAGGCATTCAACAAGCACAATTATGTTCTACCGTCATAGGTCTTATGACCAAGAAATTGTATACGTTATTTAACATCTTATCATTGAAAAGAGTCTATTGTATATGGCAGCAAATAATGAACTTTATAATGTAAACGACTTCTTTTGATAGAGTATTTTAGTTTTGCTATGAACATTATATTTACGTTCTTTTAAAGTGAAAAAACACAGGTAATTAAAAGGGTTGAATCCGGTGAATACGTTTATCATAGCGTATCGTCACAACGGATACATGTTCACGAGTGACGAACTGAAGTCATCCTTTCTTTACAGCAAGCTTCAATATGACACATACACTAATTGCAATATTGCACTATGTCCTCAAACGTTATGAATGCGTGTATTCAGAATTCATAAATTCAATCGTAAATAATTCCAAAAGTACAAGTCATTATTGCGGTGGTGAAATAACGGTAAAGCTTTATATTCAGCGTCGTTGTCTGTTAATTAAAAACTGCTTATGTGTATGCTTTACTGCTTTATACAATACCAATTGCATGAGAAAGACTTATGCTTTAATCCGGAGCTTGCTCTTTATTAACACCTGCGCAATTAAGATAAAATTGATGATATCTCGTGGGGTTAACAAGAAGTGAGATACAACAAAATACCATGTTAGTGTTTAAATACAGAAACACTTATTACTCCATTACACCTTTCGTTGGAAGGACAGTTTAGATTTTCCTTTCTTCAGTCTTTCTATCAGACAGTTTGTAACATTAAATCAGGCGATTTCTCAAATATTATTAAAGGTAACTGGATAATACTTGGCATTATACATAAATGGAGCAAAATTAGGAGTGAATCAGAGCCCTTTTTCACAAGAAGTCAAAGGTCAGTAGGTTGCTACTATAAAAGGACAAAACTTAAATTGTAAGACCTTACAACAAAAAATACATAAGATATTACCATGAAACGTGGTATATGCACTCATCTATAGGTTTCATGTATGCCTGTCCGTCAATTTATTCTCATTTTTCGCCGTCCATCTTTATGTCAGTCCATAGAAACGATTAAACTAGAACAAAACATATAATTCAATCTGGATCGTGCGAATGTTTTAAAATACTGCATATTATTGGATCAAACATGATATGCTTATGAATTTCATTGTGGGGACTATGCAATATCTTTCCGCAGTTTTCCAAAGGTTGGAGGTCAGGTCACTGTCACTAAAATGCGAAAAACTCAATAGTCTACTAAATTACTTAACAACTACATAACATAGTTATGATCGTGACACATGGTATGTACATTTGACAACCAGTCATATGACAACGCTCATCGTGTAACGCTCGAACCATCGACCTAATTGACCGCCTTCTGAACTATGACACGAACATAGTTTTCCAATGGTGTGTAAAATATATTGTAGATATGTGTAATGTACAAGGCCGCACCGGACGCAAACCATGAAAACACGCGCCGAATAAGAAGCGCCGATGCTGCGGTTAGAAAACGTCTATCAATACGCAGCACACATACAGTTATACGTATATAACACACATGAAGTAATACGTCTATACAATCAATGCACTGCATATGTAATAGTCGCTTTAAGTACTTAACATCAATGGGAATCGAATGCGCTGCACCATGAGAGACATTCGAAGTACTTCGCATTAATGAAAACAATATAAGTCAGATAGGCTGAATGTTCATAAAATGTACTGTGTTGCATTTAATTATATTATACGTTTTCGGATTTGTTCCGTCCACTAATTTTATGCTCAACAATCAAAAACATGTATTGCTAGTAATAACGCGATATGTAATTGATTGAGAACAAAATTACCCGAGTATTAGAAAAAACATGTCAGTGCATATGAACATAACTTTTATTTCAGATCCGCAAAAACATATGAATTTTAATGAATGTTGTAATTTATCCAGTATTACTAGTTACAGTTATCGCAACGTTTTTTTGGAACGCGTCAATACTTAAAAAAATAAAACATGCAATGTAATGTTTAAGTGTACACTATAAATCTGAATACAATCTGATTATAATATAAACACATCATGTTGTAATTGAACACAAACTCTTGTCATAATTAAGGTAGTGAAACCCTAATGTGTACTTTTTCAGAAACACAATTTATTATTATTTCCACATCGTAAATTGTATATCACAACTAATTGCAAAATTTAAAAACTTTTTAACAGCCGGTTAACTTTTTAATCTAGGTTGAATACACCTAACTTTTGACAAGATTGGGCCTTTTCTATGGATTTACCCTTTATCCAAAATGTATACTTTTTGTTAATGGGATATACATATTGTTTGCCAATAAAATCAATAAACGTACTCAACTGGATTGTGCTAGTAGATACAGCATGGAAAAATTGTCATAGAAAGCAAATTGTGCCTTTGATCTCCAATAATATGTGCACTCAAATGGATAAAATAGCATAAAAATACAACAACTCGTTCAGTGACAAAAAACTTAAATTGCGTTTTATGTCACTTGTAGATGTATGAAATGCATATATTGTACATATTTATTTAACACAACATATTTTCTACATACAAAATGAATTTCAGGAAGTTTGCCTTTCTATTTTAAGAAATTACACTTTGAGTATGCCTACCCCCCATTCATTATCATGCAACGGATTACAGTATAAATGTGTATATATACATTCATTTTCGTGTTTACAAACGGCCTACTCTTTGTACGCACTTTCATTTTGCAAAAGAATGTCAACAGTCGTAATATGAACGCAAATATTTTTTCGAACAAAAAATAATATTATATTTTTAATTAATAGTAAATAAATCTTAAGGAGAGGAACACAATTAGTTCTAAAATTAATATGCACACATATATTTTGTATTAAAAGTCTTAAAAAAAAATACGCTAATTTATTTCGTATTTTTACTTATATTTCCGGACTTTGACGTAGATAACCAATCGTTGCCGAACCCTTTCCGAATACGGCGATATCGACCGACTATTCCTGATCTCATTAGGATCCCACTGCCTTAAGCGTGCGGTAAAAATGTTGGGTCAAACATTAAATTAGAATTATCCTAACTGCTATGTGCAAAGCGGGAATACATAAAGCAAAAATTAAAACTCGAGAACCTTTTGTTAGGAGAGAAATTGTTGTGCTTAATGAATAACCGGTGATTTACACACAATCTCGTTAAATTACCGAAGTGGGTTTTATTACTCTATGCAATGATATTATTAGTAATTAATATTACCATGCTTTGTTACAGATTCTGTAACTGGATTCTCTATAAGTGATAATACATAAACGGATACTCATTGTTTCAGCCGTATTATGGTTTTATTTGTAAAAAAAAGACACTTGTATATGGTTTCAGAGACACACAATTCTTAGAAAATGTTATGTGTTACGATTTATACATCTACAAATTTTAACGATGTATATATATTTTTTTATTTCAGTTCAATAATGAAAACTGACTTGTAACAGAACATCAGCTTCAATATCG
The DNA here is from genome assembly GCA_007657795.1 of Dreissena rostriformis. Taxonomy (NCBI): domain Eukaryota; kingdom Metazoa; phylum Mollusca; class Bivalvia; order Myida; family Dreissenidae; genus Dreissena; species Dreissena rostriformis. The sequence goes on from VMBQ01000612.1 coordinate 53,978, forward strand.
ATACTGTACTATATCGCTGAATATCAGACTTGTTTTCCAACACAAATTATTACGGGAGTTTAAAGATATGTCATAACTGACAATTAAACAATATCTAATGCAGTCAGAGACGACACAAACTATTCCAGTTATATTGATGGTGCCTATGCAACACATCCACAATTAGTTAAACTCAAATAATTTGATTGCATTGGGATTTATTTTCGTGACAATACCTCTCTGCAAAAGACGCGATAACATAATATTTATTTGCCTGATAATGCAACAAACATGCACGTATTACAGTTGTGTTGACTCGTTTATAAAACGTTGTTTCATATACATTTTTGGTTTTAAGATTTCCCGAACTGTCTACACAATACATGGACTGGTTTATAATTCATTGTGTTGCTAATTTCCTTTTCCACTGTCAAACGGGCGTGTACAAAACACAACTCATCAACCTCGTAAAGGGGTTTCAAATTACTTTGCTATATATTCAATGTCTACCACTTATTAAATTACGAGCCCCCATTATGTGTTTGCGAAAGCAGATATTAAGTGAGTTGCAGTGTCCTCTGACCCCTTCCCACTTAACAATGTAGTTATTTGATGTTCCGTTATGGCGGATACAACAACCATGCAGTATTACATATCATAAGTTGTTATTTATGTTTGTAACTGACTGTATATGCACTAAAAGTATAAGGGGATTAGTGGATCGGTTACTTACACTTCAACTGCCTTCATTACTTGCGTCTTTCTAGCAACTTGATACATATCGCATGTTAAAATATTTATTATGACACAATTACAACGAGAAACGCTAACCGTGTAATGTCGAGTGGCATAAGTCACGCCAAATATTTTTTTTACTTGTGCCGCAATATCAAATGTGAACTAGCCCTCAATGACTCATCGATTCAATGACCTTCTCATTTGTACTAGCATCCTCCTGTGGACACAATGTATCGAACTTCTATTAGCTGATATCAATAAACATACGATGGTATAATACATTAACAAGTAAGCTGAGAATGTTACTGACAAAAACGGATATGAAAGTGCATTGTAGATCAGTACGAAGAGTGGAATGTGCGGTGAAATAGCCAGCCATTCCTTACAATATGCCTAAGGGTAGGAACTATAAACACCGCGAGAAAGATTGTATTTTGAGTCTCCACAATTTCATGTGAATACGAATTTTCGAAACTATGTGGCATATGCATAGAGACAGCATTGCAATAGTCTTAATGCAGTCTACACATTGCAATAGTCTGAATGCAGTCTACACATTGCAATAGTCTAAATGCAGTCTACACATTGCAATAGTCTAAATGCAGTCTACACATTGCAATAGTCTTAATGCAGTCTACACATTGCAATAGTCTAAATGCAGTCTACATATTGCAATAGTCTAAATGCAGTCTACACATTGCAATAGTCTTAATGCAGTCTACACTATGGACCTCTTCTTTTCTTCATTTAAGTTTCTGCCGTCGGGATTTTTCGGCATTACCCCGGCATAAGTGTATAACGTTAATAACGATATTTCCATACAGAAAAAAGTATATACTTAATAATTAGAATATATGTTTCATGCAAATACACAGCAATATGTCTACGGGGTTCTGCATTGTATGTTTTGATTTCCAGATTTAACAGGACGGATCTGCACACACTATTTGGGATTTCTCTATATGCATTATTTCAAGCTCCAGTTCTTTAATGACTGTATCACTTATCAACTTCATTTAGTAATAGCCTAATTAGAAATGGCAGTAATATGTATTCTCAATTACTTAATTTGACAAAGAGTTGTATATACACTGTGTCTTTTCAAGTGACACACGAACACTGACATAGTACATGCACATAAGTATGCTTAATGACCAAAACTAGGAAGCGAATCGTGTAGCAGAATCAGCGATGTTAATTTTGCAAAAACTGGTAATGATAATTAATTTCTAACATGGCATGCGCAATTTTACATATTAACAAAGACGGAAATCAACCATTAAATATTCGGCAAAAATTATGGGTCGAGCAAACGCATTTAAAGCACGCGCTAAAAACAAACAGTTGAGCCGATTCATTTACACCCAGTAACGCCACAGACCAACATACAATGTAAACAAAGATTAACCGAGCAATACTTTATTATATTTTATACTTTGTGTAAACAAATTTAAAATCGTATCAGACCGTATTAATGTTGCACAATTTAAATTAACATAACACGATACATCAAATCAAAATATAAATACATATTATTATTTTTAAACTGGTGATATATTCATGCCACTATATAGATCTAAAATAGAACTTTCTAGAACAAACTTGAAATTCGTGTTCTGCATTTGCCACCAAATGCATTGAAAAAATTATATACTTCTCACGCTCAATAATGATGTGTATTTTGTTATAGCTCACAACAAAACAAATATATTTTAATTATGCATTAATTTGAATTCTCTTTTTAATAAACAATCTTTTAATAATTGTGTTTTCAAATTACACACGGCCGGAGGTTTATATGCGTTATATCATGTCACTCGTGAGATATAAGCCATGTGCATCTCATTTCCGGAAGTGGGTTACTTGACAACAAACTTTATAATACAAGTATTTTCTCTCAAATATAAAGGGTAGTTATGTATATGAAAGCATTTGTATATACAACCAAGTTATTTAAGCGGGTTTATTAGACCTCCGTAAGAAGTTCCTCCTTAACCCATTAATGCCTAGCGTCTAGCAAAAAGGCCTTGGCAAACAGCGTAGACCCAGATGAGACGGCGCATGAGGCGGCGTCTCATCACGGTCTGCGCTGTTTGCTTAAAGGAATTTCTGAAAAAATATTCTATATAGAGAAATAAATATACTAGAAATCCCAAATTTTGGAAATAAATTGATCCAATTTAGAAAGACGGGAGAGTCCACTAGGCATAAATGGGTTAATGCATAACGATGTTCTGAATCTTGTAAACAATAAGGAATTTAGTTGATATAGTTGTATTTGCCTTATTTCATCTTATCTATGAAATGTTTCAGTATGTTGCAAGTACATATTGAACAACGAAATGGTGTATGTGCAATTAAAACTACTTTGAAAGCAATTGTATTTATTTTTTGCAACGAGTTTAATTTTCTTGTGCACGTGCGTATGAGTGATTATTCGGCTACGTGTGATGTTCAGTGCACCACTCAACCGGTTGAAACCCGAAATGAATTTTTGAATTTGCCGTTCCGATGCGGTACCACAGAACTAATCATTGTGGTGTGTTTGTGTCTGTTTTGTAGTTTCAATGATATCAAGTGTGTAAAAATTGTTTAACTCTTCAAATTAACAAATCTAAGGCAGTAACCACACCTGAAAGTATGTTTATGTTTAATTTTGTGTTGAACGCATGTTCCTGTGTTGTAAATTATTTTTGCATTTTTTTTACATAAAGGACAGGTGGGTTAATTAAAAAAAAATCCCTTTGTGATTTTTTTGTTGAGCGTCTTAAACTTTTTTTTTTCTTTTTCCACAGGATTATCTAGCACTTTTCATTGGTCTTGCGTACATATAAATTCTTTAAAAGCGCTACACCGAAACTACATATTGTATCAAGACTGGCGGATGTAAGTGGAAGATTGATTTGATTTTCCTAGGGCAAAATTATGAATTCGCATTACAACATATGTTTCAATTCCCCTGTGCAACTGTTAAGATGTTTTCCACATGATAAACAATATCATAAACAATATGCATACGTTGAGCATTTTGTCATGCACTATTCACTAAACCAAATGTGACTGCAGATAAACAAAATTACTTCTTATCTTTAACAAGTTGTTATAGCATGGAAGCATTTTGTTTTCGTGATAGCGATCATATTTAAAGTACCAATGATAAAAGATGAAGCCTGCTTATCACCGGCATGAAATCTATCTAGTAACAAAACACATCAATGGATGTATGACGTTTTACGCATTTGCGATATTTTGTATGTGCATGTTATACGCATTTGCGATATTTGTGTTGTGTACATGTTCGGAAATATGGAGAAAAATATGGTACTGTTGAATTTAAAAAAAATGTATTCAATGTATTCACATTAGCTTAGACAAGCTAAACCTCGTTCATTGGCGAGTTACAAATTTCGTGCCGACCAAATACAAACACAATACAAACATATATTTGTGACTAACCTAGAATTATATTCATCCCATAATGGTCTTATTTACTGTGTCATTTGTGTTGTGTATAAGCCAACGCAATATTGCACATGTATCATACCACTGCATTGATATCTGACTGATATAACGTTTCATGATATATTTTTTATATCATGGTCAACAGGAAGTTCTTATATCAGTCGATGTGTAAAATGACTTAAAAAATAAGTTATATTGTATTTTCAAAATGAATCAAAATCATCAAAACAAACAATTTGATACCAATGTGTATTACATTTAATCCACAAAAAAGAAACAAAACAGCAAACACACGTATTTTCCAAATATTTTGAATGAATCTGTAATGCTGATGACGTCATGTAACAAACGGACTACTTTTTTTAGACATGACCTTCTATGCAAATATCAAAGGTCATGTCAAAATTTAAGCACCAAATATACCAATAGACAAAACAAGTAAAATATTAAAATAACAAAGTAAAAAAAAATAACATAAAAACACAATATTAACACAATTTATAATACAACTCAAAGAAATATGTAATGATTATTTAATGTTAAATACACAAAAGTTATACAATAAATAATAAAACTCAATGTTATATGTATAGATTATAATAATTTTAAAGAAACAGTTATTTCTTAGGCTTCTGCTACAGTTTTTTAATTTTGCCACAGGAATTGGTGTTTTAATAGTCAAAATCTCATTTATTTGGACAAAAATGAATTAAACAAATAATTAACATACATATACACATACAAATACACACTACAATGTAAGATTTTGTGAATTAGGGTATGTGTGACATCTTTTTAGGAAGTAATGTCACAGGAAGACTTGTCCAACCAGATTGTAAAGTATCAGAGTGTGTTTAATGAGCAACTTTATGAATGAAATTGTCTATAGTAGTACCGGTATATGTCACAGAGTAACCCATACTGAAACAAAATTAACAACGAAAAACAGTGAAAACCAGCCCGTAGAAAGTCCCCAAAGACAAAGATCACAAACAAACTCCGGAAAACACTCGCAGTTGTCAATCGATTCCAAAAATATTTTGTGCTGAAAGGCGAAAGGAACAAAATCCACAATGTATCAGTTGACCATCTCGATGGCTATATTGCTGCGTATCTGCTCTTCATTCGCAAGAGCGATGGTGATGAATACAAGCCAGTCACACTGCATAGCATCGTGGGAAGAATTGAGAGGTAACATCAAAGAGCCAAGTGCCCATACTCGATAGTTCGCAATAGTGGTCAATCATTTTCCCTCGGTTGTGTGTGACTGCCTGAAAGCAAAGCAGAAAAATCAAGAAAAAGACAAATATTATCACTGTTTTCAAAATAAATGTGGTATGAAATTCGAAAAATGACAGCATAATTGTAATAAAAGATTTATCTAGTTTTATTTATTAATTCCTTGCATGTTATTCTATTTAAACCGTTTTTAATTGCTTTTTTTAAATATAACAAAAACAATTTATGATAAAAGAAACTATAATCGTTATCGCAGCTAAACTGTTGTCCGCATACAGTTTTTTAATCTCGGCATCCGATACTGCTGCAGCAGCTTTAGGATTCTTTCCTAAAGATAAATTAACAAAAAAAAATGTTATTGTCTGCACATTTTACACAGAATTGACATTTCTGATAAGTGGTTCTTGATGCAAAGGCAAAGAAAATGTGCAAAGACGTTGCAAACTATGGCAATCGATGCCGGTTTAGATAAGACAAACTCTATCAGTAATCATTTTACCAGAAAACACTTAGTTAAAAAAGTAATGGATTCAAATAATTGCATCTACTGAATCATTCAAAGCAAATCAAACCTGTTGGAAACATGTTCCGCTGCAACTAGCGATTCACCTCCATCTGTGTCATAAACAAATTCTTGTCCATATAAACGGACTCCCAGAACCTTTGATATTTTTTGCTGTGGCGACACTCAGCAACCCTTTGGGTTATAAAGCTGAGAGTTGAATTATTGTAACTAGAATAAATTCAATCATTCAGGAACAACATATCCATTCCTCTGCTGTCAACACTTCCAAAATTTGGTTAAATGAATATTGTTATTCCCACCCACCCCGCAGTTGCCCAATCACAATTTCCTGGTCAAATAAATCAAGTCAATGACATGTTCTCTGGAGCTGTTATATATATGTATATAACCTAAATATTTACACACACCCACAACAGTAGGCANTCACATTCATTTCGTGTTTAAAAACGGCCTACTCTTTGTACGCACTTTCATTTTGCAAAAGAATGTCAACAGCCGTGATATGAACGCAAATATGTTTCGAACGAAAAATAATATTATATTTTTAATTTATAGAAAATAAATCTTAAGGAGAGGAACACAATAAGTTCTAAAATAAATAAGCACACATCAATTTTGTATTAAAGTTCTTAAATAAAAAATACGCTCATTTATTTCGTATTTTTACTAATATTTCCGGACTTTGACGTAGATAACCAATCGTTGCCGAACGCTTTCCGAATACGGCGATATCGACGACTATTCCTGATCTCATAAGGATCCCACTGCCTTAAGCGTGCGGTAAAAACATTGGGTCAAACATTAAATAAGAATAATCCTAACTGCTATGTGCAAAGCGGGAATACATAAAGCAAAAATTGAAACTTGAGAGCCTTATGTCAGGAGAGAAATTTTTGTGCTTAATGAATAACCGGTGATTTACACACAATCTCGTTAAATTACCGAAGTGGGTTTTATTACTCTATACAATGATATTATTAGTAATAAATATTACCATGCTTTGTTACAGATACTGTAACTGGATTCTCTATAAGGGATAATACATAAACGGATACTCATTGTTTCAGTCGTATTATGGTTTTATTTGTCAAAAGAAAGACACTAGTATATGGTTTTAGAGACACAAAATTCTTAAAAAATGTTATGTGTTACGATTTATACTACTACAAATTGTAACGATATATTTGTTTTATATTTCAGTTCAATTATGAAAACTGACTTGTAACAGTACATCAGCTTCAATATCGATACTGTACTGAATCGCTGAATACCAGACTTGCTTTCCAACACAATTTATTACAGGAGTTCAAAGATATTTCATAACTAACAATTAAACACTATCTAATGCAGTCAGAGACGACACAAACTATTCCAGTTATAGTGCTGGTGCCTATGAAACACATCCACAATTAAGTTAAACTCAAATAAGTTTATTGCATTGGGATTTATTTTCGTGACAATACCTCTCTGCAAAAGACGCGATAACATAATATGTATTTGCCTGGTATTGCAACAAACATGCACGTATTACAGTTGTGTTGAATCGTTCATAAAACGTTGTTCCATATACATCTTTGGTTTTAAGATTTCCCGAACTGTCTACACAATACATGGACTGGTTTATAATTCATTGTGTTGCTAATGTCCTTTTCCACTGTCCAACGGGCGTGTACAAAACACAACTCACCAACCTCGTAAAGGGGTTTCAAATTACTGTGCTATATATTCAATGTCTACCACTAATTAAATTACGAGCCCCCATTATGTGCTTGCGAAAGCATATTAGTGAGTTGCAGTGTCCTCTGACCCCCTCGCACTTAACAATGTAATTATTTGATGTTCCGTTATGGCGGATACAACAACCATGCAGTATTACATATCATAAGTTGTTATTCATGTTTTTAACTGACTGTGTATGCACTAAATCTATAAGGGAATTAGTGGATCGGTTACTTACACTTCAACTGCCTTCATGACTTGCTTCTTTCTGGCAACTTGATACGTATCGCATGTTTAAATATTTATTATGACACAATTACAACGAGAAACGCTAACCGTGTAATGTCGAGTGGCATAAGTCACGCCAAATATTTTTTTACTTGTGCCGCAATATCAACTGTGAACTGGCCCTCATTGACTCATCGATTCATTGACCTTCTCATTTGTACTAGCATCCTCCTGTGGACACAATGTATCGGACTTCTATTAGCCTATATCAATAAACATACGATGGTATAATACATTAAAAAGTAAGCTGAGAATGTTACTGACAAAAACGGATATGAAAGTGCATTGTAGATCAGTTCGAAGAGTAGAATAGCCAGCCATTCCCTACACTATGCCTAATGGTAGGAACTATAAACACCGCGAGAAAGATTGTATTTAGAGTCTCCACAATTTTTATGTGAATACGAATTTTTGAAACTATGTTGCATAAGCATAGAGACAGCATTGCAATAGTCTAAATGCAGTCTACACATTGCAATAGTCTAAATGCAGTCTACACATTGCAATAGTCTAAATGCAGCCTACAAATTGCAATAGTCTAAATGCAGTCTACACATTGCAATAGTCTAAATGCAGTCTACACGCAGTCTACACATTGCAATAGTCTAAATGCAGTCTACACTATGGACATCTTCCTTTCTTCATTTAAGTGTCTGCCGTCGGGGTTTTTCGGCATTACCCGCGGCATAATTGTATAACGTTAAAAACGATATTTCCATACAGAAAAAATATATACTTAATAAATAGAATATATGTTTCATACAAATACACAGTAATATGTCTACGGGGTTCTGCATTTTATGTTTTGATTTCCAGATTTAACAGGACGGATCTGCACACACTATTTGGGATTTCTCTATATGCATTATTTCAAGCTCCAGTTCTTAAATAACTGTATCACTTATCAACTTCATGTAGTAATAGCCTAATTAGAAATGGCAGTTATATGTATTCTCAATTACTTAATTTGACAACGAGTTGTATATACACTGTGTCTTTTCAAGTGACACACGAACACTGACATAGTACATACACATAAGTATGCTTAATGACCAAAACTAGGAAGAAAATCGTGTAGCCGAATCAGCAATGTTAATTGTGCATACACTGGTAATGATAATTAATTTCTAACGTGACATGCGCTATTTTACATATAAACAAAGACGGAAATCAACCATTAAATATTCGGCAAAAATTATGGGTCGAGCAAACGCATTTAAAGCATGCGCTAAAAGCAAACAGTTGAGCCGATTCATTTACACCCAGTAACGCCACAGACCAACATACAATGTAAACAAAGATTAACCGAGCAATACTTTATTATATGTTATACTTTATGTAAACAAATTCAAAATCGTATCAGACCGTATAATTGTTGCACAATTTAAATTAACATAACACGATACATCAAATCAAAATATAAACAAATATTATTATTTTTAAACTGGTGAAATATTCATGCCACTATATAGATCTAAAATAGAACTTTCTACAACAAACTTGAAATTCGTGTTCTGCATTTGCCACCAAATGCGTTGACAAAATTATATACTTCTAACGTTCAATAATGGTGTGTATTTTTGTTATAGCTCACAACAAAACAAATATATTTTAATTATGCATTAATTTGAATTCTCTTTTTAATAAGCAATCTTTTAATAGTTGTGTTTTCAAATTACCCACGGCCGGAGGTTTATATACGTTATATCATGTCACTCGTGAGATAAAAGCCATGTGCATCTCATTTCCGGAAGTGGGTTACTTGACAACAAACTTTATAATACAAGTTTTTTCTCTCAAATATAAAGGGGTGTTATGTATATAAAAGCATTTGTATATACAACCAAGTTATTTAAGCGGGCTTATTAGACCTCCGTAAGAAGTTCCTCCTAAACCCATTAATGCCTAGCGTCTAGCAAAAAGGCCTTGGCAAGCAGCGTAGACCCAGATGAGACGGCGCATGAGGCGGCGTCTCATCACAGTCTGCGCTGTTTGCTTAAAGGAATTTCCGAAAAAAAGATTCTAAATAGAGAAATAAATATACTAGAAATCCCTAATTTTGGAAATAAATTGATCCAATTTAGAAATGGGTTAATGCATAACGATGTTCTGAATCTTGTAAACAATAAGGAATTTAGTTGATATAGTTGTATTTGCCTTATTTTATCTTATCTATGAAATGTTTCAGTATGTTGCAAGTACATATTGAACAACAAAATGGTGTATGTGCAATTAAAACTACTTTGAAAGCAATTGTATTTATTTTTTGCAACGAGTTTAATTTTCTTGTGCACGTACGTATGAGTGATTATTCGGCTAAATGTGATGTTCAGTGCACCACTCAACCGGTTGAAACCCGAAACGTATTTTTGAATTTGCCGTTCCGATGCGGTACCACAGAACTAATCATTGTGGTGTGTCTGTGTCTGTTTTGTAGTTTCAATGATATCGAGTGTGTACATTTTTTTTGTTAATGATAACTCCTGGGCTACCGTGTAAGCGTGAGTTTTTACGCGCATTCGAACCGATTTAAATCCCCGATTCTTCAAATTGACAAATCTAAGGCAGTAACCACACCTGAAAGTATGTTTATGTTTATTTTTGTGTTGAACGCATGTTCCTGTTTTGTAAATTATTTTTGCATTTTTTTTACATAAAAGACAGGTGGGTTAATTAAAAAAATTCCCTTCGTGATTTTTTTGTTGAGCGTCTTAAACCATATTTTTTTTTCTTTTTCCACAAGATTATCTAGCACTTTTCATAGGTCTGGCGTACATATACATTCTTTAAAAGAGCTACACTGAAACTACATAATTGTATCAAGACTGGCGAATGCAAGTGGAAGATTGATTTGATTTTCCTAGGGCAAAATTATGTATTCGCATTACAACATATGTTTCAATTCTCCTGTGCAACTGTTAAGATGTTTTCCACATGATAAACAATATCATAAACAATATGCATACGTTGAGCATTTTGTCATGCACTATTCACTAAACCAAATGTGACTGCAGATAAACAAAATTACTTCTTATCTTTAACAAGTTGTTATAGCATGGAAGCATTTTGTTTTCGTGATAGCGATCATATTTAAAGTACCAATGATAAAAGATGAAGCCTGCTTATCACCGGCATGAAATCTATCTAGTAACAAAACATATCAATGGATGAATGACGTTTTACAAATTTGCGATATTTTTTAAGTGCATGTTATACGCATTTGCGATATTTGTGTTGTGTACATGTTCGGAAATATGGATAATAATATGGTACTGTTGAATTAAACAAAAATGTATTCAATGTATTCACATTAGCTTAGACAAGCTAAACCTCGTTCATTGGCGAGTTACAAATTTCGTGCCGACCAAATACAAACATATATTTGTGACTATCCTAGAATTATATTTATCCCATAATGGTCTTATTTACTGTGTCATTTATGTTGTGTATAAGCCAACGCAATATTGCACATGTATCATACCACTGCATTGATATCTGACTGATAAAACGTTTCATGATATTTATATCATGGTCAACAGGAAGTTCTTATATCAGTCGATGTGTAAAATGACTTAGACTTAAAAAATAAGTTATATTGTATTGTAAAAATGAATCGAAATCATCAAAACAAACAATTTGATACCAATGAGTATTACGTTTAATCCACAAAAAGAAACAAAACAGCAAACACACGTATTTTCCAAATATTTTGAATAAATCTGTAATGCTGATGACGTTTTGTAACAAACGGACTACTTTTTTTAGACATGACTTCCTATGCAAATATCAAAGGTCATGTCAAAATTTCAGCACCAAATATACCAATAGACAAAAAAAGTAAAATATTACAATAACAAAGTAAAAAAATAATAAAATAAAAACACAATAATAACACAATTTATAATACAACTCAAAGAAATGTGTAGTGATTATTTAATGTTAAATACACAAAAGTAATACAATAAATAATAAAACTCAATGTTATATGTATAGATTATAATAAATTGAAAGAAACAGTTATTTCTTAGGCTTCTGCTACAGTTTTTAATTTTGCCACATACATTGGTGTTTTAATAGTCAAAATCTTATTTATTTGGACAAAAATGAATTAAACAAATAATTAACATACATATACACATACAAATACACACTACAATGTCAGATTTTGTGAATTAGGGTATGTGTGACATCTTTTTTAGGAAGTAATGTCACATGAAAACTTTTCCAACCAGATTGTAAAGTATCAGAGTGTGTTTAATGAGCAACTTTATGAATGAAATTGTCTATTTTAGTACCGGTATATGTCACAGAGTAACCCATACTGGAACAAAATTAACTACGAACAACAGTGAAAACCAGCCCGTAGAAAGTCCCCAAAGACAAAGATCACAAACAAACTCCGGAAAACACTCGCAGTTGTCACTCGGTTCCAAAAAATAGTTTGTACTGAAAGGCGAAAGAAACAAAATCCACAATTTATCAGTTGACCATCTCGATGTATATATTGCTGCGTATCTGCTCTTCATTCGCAAGACCGATGGTGATGAATACAAGCCAGTCACACTGCATAGCATCGTGGGAAGAATTGAGAGGTAACATCAAAGAACCAAGTGCCCATACTCGATAGTTCGCAATAGTGGTCAATCATTTTCCCTCGGTTGTGTGTGACTGCCTGACAGCAAAGCAGAAACATCAAGAAAAAGACAAATATTATCACTGTTTTCACAATAAATGTGGTATGAAATTCGAAAAATGACAGCATAATTTTAATCAAAGATTTATCTAGTTTTATTTATTTATTCCTTGCATGTAATAATATTTAAACCGTTTTTAATTGCTTTTTTTGTTAAAAATATAACAAAATCAATTTATGATAAAATAAACTATAATCGTTATCGCAGCTAAACTGTTGTCCGCGTGCAGTTTTTCAATCTCGGCATCCGATACTGCTGCAGCAGCTTTAGGATTCTTTCCTAAAGCTAAATTAACAAAAAATATTGTTATTGTCTGCACATTTTACACAGAATTGACATTTCTGATATGTGGTTCTTGATGCAAAGGCAAAGAAAATGTGCAAAGACGTTGAAAACTATGGCAATCGATGCCGGTTCAGATGAGACAAACTCTATCAGTAATCATTTTACCAGAAAACACTTAGTTAAAAAAGTAATCGATTCAAATAATTGCATCTACTGAATCATTCAAAGCAAATCACAGGACCCAAAAAAGTTCAGTCCATCATAAATAACAGCGAAATTTCAGAACAAAAACAGTTTTTTTTTCAAACCTGTTGGAAACATGTTCCGCTGCAACTAGCGATTAACCTCCATCTGTGTCATGAACAAATTATTGTCCATATAAACGGACTCCCAGAAACTTTGATAATTTTTTCTGTGGCGACTCTCAGCAACCCTTTGGGTTATAAAGCTGAGAGTTGAATTATTGTAACTAGAACAAATTTAATCATTCAGGAACAAAATATCCATTCCTCTGCTGTCAACACTTCCAAAATTTGGTTAAATGAAATTTGTATTCCCACCCACCCTGCAGTTGCACAATCACAATTTCCTGGGCAAATAAATCAAGTCAATGGAATGTTCTCTGGAGCTGTTATATATATGTACATAACCTAAATATTTACACACACCCATAACAGTAGGCAAAACACCCAGTAAATTCCGAATTTCTAATGAAATTACCACACTATTCATTACACGTGTAGACACATTGCGAAGACATGTGCGACTAGCCTTGACATATTACAAAATCTAAGTAAGTGTTCCTTTTAAAAATGTATAATAAATGCATTTATTGTGTGTAATAAACTATTGCTGCTTAAAGTTTTGTTGAAGAATTAAAGAAGCAAAGAGACTTTACGGCGATATAAATTCCATTGAATGGCGCTACTGTGCGTGTTGAGGAACAATCTATTCTATTTTTAGAACGATTCATACGCGCTTAACGAATGCAGGGAGCACACGGGCGAACCGAGTATATTTTATTATTTCTTGAAAATGGGGGTGAATGATGTGAGTGGTATGATAAACAGAAATACAGGTTACTGCCTGATCGTTTCGTAATATATCAGGCTCGGCAAGAATAAAATAACGGCTTGGCAAGCCAAGCCTCACCGTTATATTATTCTAAGCCTTGTCTGATATATTACAAAAGAGCAGGCAGCAACCTGGCATTCACTATTTATCATGCTTTCTCACATGCACTAACAATGCAAACACAATATCCGTTTTCGGCCATCGACAATATCTTACAAAGGGCGTTTCGAATTTAAGAACATTGACAGTATCGTACAATGATGAAGATCATCCATTGCTATTCGAGGATGGCGTTATCGAAAATTAAATTGGTTACGTATTCCTACAACAATTGTTATGCATTGTTTGTCTTGATGATACGGTCATGTACGCTTTAGCAAACTTAACTTTAGTAAATCATCATCTTGGCGTTATCTCGCTTGCTGGCATTTTGTGACATTTTATAAACTTTGGTAAAGATGTAAAACAAAAACATATTATATTGCGCATATATAGTTGTGACCGTATTGATAGAAAATGTGCGTTTGCTATGGACAGATGTCGTATCTGGATAGATATGAGACTTGTAATGCAAATAACCAATTTCATTTTCTTAAACAACAACGCATAGAGACGTTGAATCAGAAACTAAAATAAAGGCCGTTTATTTTGTATTACTCAGCGAAAGCCAATTGTAATGTTCTTAATTAAATAGTATTTAAGCTCATAATACTTCTGTCAAATTAACGAAAGTCAGGTGTTGATATTGCACACCTGCTTACGTGAAACAAAACCACTGGATTTGCAGCATTGACGAGTACATTAATAACAATCAGAATAACATGGAAAACACTTCATCGTGAATATTAAAAGAGTTATGAAATGTTCCATCTAGTCAAACAAACAGTTTCATAAATAATAATTGCTTTGGTAGTGAGATAACGCTGCAATTGAAGTATATTTTCCTCTGCTTTGACCGCCTTTACTATTCTTGTCATCACAGTTATGGGGGTCATTTTAAGAAAAAAAAACACACACAACGATTGTTCAAACAGGTGTGCAAAAGCCTTTGAAGAAGTACCATCTTTTTTATGTCTTAAACAAATTACGTTTAAACATTCAACTGGACGTATGCTATTTACTCCTACTACGTTGTCTTATAAAACTAAAGACATACATAACAAATACTTTCTAACTCTGCATAAGTGTGACACATTATCTGATAAACATGTTTTATTTAGGCACAAATAACTTGTGTTTTCCAAACTTGGTAAATGAAATGTCTGTGTTGCTAAAATAATTATAAATATGTTTGTTGAAAAAGTATACAAGTAAATCTTATAATGTGCACGTGTTTTCATCGATGTTTGCCAAATAATGTTAACATAACGAATGATACGGCTGTGAATTGTTAAAAGGCACAAGCTTATCGCTTTACTTTTGAAAGTATGTAGCCATTTAAAACAGAACGGCGAATACCAAAGCAGCGAGATCGTATACTTATGTGGCTATACGTAGTGCTTCTTTTTTCAATGCAAAATACGATCCTATCTTTGAGTAAGTTAACATGTAAACACTATGTATCATGTTGATGGCACTGCAAACGCAAACACTGAACAAGCCTGCCATTCAACAGAAATGTATACACTCATATAAAGAGAAACGTTTAATAATATTAATAATTCGATAAAATAATTAGCTCAATGTTTGTGCTCAGTTTAATTTCACGATGGAATGGTCTATTTTGTCATTCCTATAGCGTTGTGCGTGACAGACAATCGCGCTAATTTCCCTTAGGCGCACTTTGTCGTGTCATCTAGACTAGTCTGACATACAAGTGCAATAGCCAAAAGTATAATTATGTTATACTATCAAAAAGAATAATGACAAAGAAATTGTATACGTACTGTAACATCTTTTCATTTAAAAAAGTCAATTAGTGTATGGGCTATGGGCTATAATGGGTTAAATGCACTGTTCGTGCTATGAACAAAGTATTTTCGTTGTCTGAAAGTGAACAAATACAGGAAATGTGTAAGGGTCGTCTACGTTTATTGAATTCCATTGGGGGTTTATTCAATACATGCTTACGAGTGAAGCACTGAAGTCATCCCTATTAACAGCAAGATTGAATACGGCACACACAATAATTGAGAACATCGCAATATGTGCGCAAGCGATAGAAGTGCGTGTATTCAGAAGTCATAAATAAAGTTGTAAATAATTACAAAATTGTAAGTCATTATTGTTGTGATGAAATAGTAGTTTGAACTCAGCGCCGGTGTATGTTAATTACAAAGTGCTTTTATGTATGCTTTACTGCTGTATACAATTACTAGTACATGGTAAGGACTAATGATGAGAATCATGATAATGAACTTCACAAAAACGAAAACAATCAATATAAAAACATAACATTAGATGGATGACGTATTACAATATTATAATCATAGATGATATATTGTGGTGTACACATGTCGTGAGCTACACAGAATACTAGGTTAGTGTTTGACTACAGAAACGTATATTACTGCATTACAGCTTTCATCGGAAAGGCACTATAGGTTTTTCCTTCGTCAGTCTTATTTCTAAGACCGTCAGTCATCATGTATTAAAAACGTGTTCATAATATTTATCAAATTGTCTCAATAGATAATTGCATAAATCTTGGTATTCTTAAAGAGAGCAATATGAGGAGTGTGCCATAGCCTTTTGTCACAAGAAGTCAAAGGTCATTACGTTGCTACTATACAATGACAAAACTTAAAAAAGACCTAAAACAAAACGAACATACGAAAGTAACATCAAATTTAGTATATATATTCATCTATAGGTTTCCCGTATGTCTGTCCATCATTTTTCCTCTTTTTAACAATCCGTATGTCAGTCTATCCGTCGAAACTGAGAAATCAAACAAAATACATATAGTAGTTAGTGTTTGAAGAACTGCATTGTATTTAATCATACATGATATGACATGATTGCCTTTGTGGAGACTATCCAAGACCTTCCGGCAGTTTTCCAAAGGCCAAAGGTCCGGTCACTGCTATGTAAATAAGATCATCTCATAGGAACCGGACGCAAACCATGCAAACAAGCGCCTAAAAAGCATAGCCGATAATGAGGGTAAGAAACGTATATCAACACGCAGCACGCTGAAGTAATTAGTAAATAAAATCAATGAACTGCCTATGGAATAGTCGCTAACAGTTATTCATATAAATGGAAATTGGAATGTTCTGAACCAGGAAACACATGCAACTTTCGTGACATTAATGAAAACCAGATTAGTAAGATGTGCTGATTGTTCATTGAATGTTCTCAATTGCATTGAAGTATAGTGTATGCTTTCGGTTTGGTTAATTCGAGTTATTTAATGTTCAAAAGTCAAACANTATACATGTGCCTTTTACCATTCTAGAAAACCGATAGACCTTTGGAAGCATTGCTTTACCAGCTTTTTTCCACAGACGGTCAGTTCTTGTTTTACATTTAAAATAAAGAGGATAATGAGAGTGGTCTTAAGCTAATAAAACTTATTATTGTTGTACAATTCATGGTTGTATTAATTAAGAGGTAATTCTATTTAAACAACTATGTTTTCATAATCTTTTTGTGTGTGTAAAAATGATATCAAGTTCTTGTGAGTAATTATTAAATATCTGTTCATGTACTGACACAGTCATGCAAGTACTAGCATGTACAATTAGTGAATCTTAATCAAATCAAAAATGAAATTAAATAAAAGGCTACTTGATATCATACAAGTTCCACAACACATTTCGATTGATTCTTTAATGGAAATTGTCAGCATTGCTGTATACCATATTATAATAACAGAAGTGTCATTTGAAATATTGAAGTAATTGAATTAGTATGTTACAAAAGCAAGTATGAGGCTTACAAACCTGGAAAATGTGTATTCTAACAAAATGCCATGGAATTTTACACCCACTGTTATTATAAAAAGTGTTACAATTTTGAATGATGTGTCCACTGCAGCTCTATAATAACTCCATATACAAAATTTGACATATCAGAATAAAGACCTTTTAGAATTATGGAAGCGAAGTATTATCTAAATCAGGTCATTATACCACTTCAATATCTCGACATTTAAGTTTAAAATAAAAAAAAATGTTCGTCTTATACATGCAAAAATAAAAAAAAAGAAGATAGCCGAGGATAGGACAGCTGAGAATTATTTTCCTCTTTGACATAATTATCCTGAATTTCTACCTAAACTAGTACAGTAAAAACTCTGAACGACCAACTCGCTAGGACGACCACCTTTTTTCAGTCCTGAAATTTTCCTTCTATATTTTATTGGTCATTACACTCTTTGATTCGACCAAGCCGCTAACGGCTATTATGACCAATTTTCAAAAATCCCACAGGTGGTCTAAATAGCGAGGTTTCACTGTACAAGATACTAAACTTGAGCTTTTTTGGAATGGTTTCAGAGCACTGACAACCCTGCCAGAGTGGAGGACCCCAGTAAGGATCCCAAGTATGCAGAGTCTGCCATCGACACCTTGAGAGGCCAGAAAGATGAGGTACGTCTATAGCGAATATAATTGTTTGTGAGTCATGTGAGAATACTAGATGTGGTTCATGTGCAAAATGTGTTATCCCATATCAGCCTGCACATTCTCCACTGACTGATTTGGGATGAAACTTTCTGCGTTTATGATATCTACCTGAAACAACACATTCATTACTCCATGAAAGAGTGTATGATTTAAACAAATAATATTTTATTTGTCCATCAAAATCGAAAAGAGGTATGCAAATATTGCTGGTAGATTCACCTGCCTTTTAAGGAACAATGAAATGTATGTGTAATGAAATCAGGGAACACAAGATAGATTTTTTAGTATGCAGCCTTTATATTTTGCTGAGGGCTGTTTCTTGATTGTAAGATGGAACGTCATTTTTCTTCATGCAGTCTGATCTTATGGAAACATTATTTGAGTAATTGACAGAAAAATTCTGAGTTTATTACCATGCTCACACTTGTTGACTCTGTGGTCATGAATGAAATACTCATGCATGCAGTTGTATTTGATTCTTAAAGTATAAACAAACATAAGTAACATAGGAAATCATGAATATTAAAATAAATAGATTGCTTGTAAGAATTATATTTTTTGCGAATTTCCCTGATACTCATTTCTGTCTTACTCAATATCTGTCCATCTTTCAGTTTTAATGTCTATCGCGTTTCGGCGCCAAATCTCAGACACTAATGATCTGACTTTGATGTAATATGCGCATATTGTCAGGTTGTTCCACTCCAATTATTTTCCAGAGAGTTATTGATTTTATTAAAATTTTGCCATTTTTAATGCTGTATAAGATCTCTGAAACTTTATAGCCAATATGACTTACATCATTTAGGCACCTTCCCTACCAAGTGGTCATGTACATACTGTTAACCCTTTGCATGCTGGGAAATTTGTTGTCTGCTAAAATGTTGTCTGCTGAATTTCTAAAATTAGCATTTTCTTCAATTTTTTTCTAAGAACACTATCAGAATAGCAAACAGTTTGGATCCTGATGAGACGCCACGTTCTGTGGCGTCTCATCTGGATCCAAACTGTTTGCAAAGGCCTTTAAAACCCGGTTCCAGCGCTCAAAGGGTTAAGCTGTTCTAGTCCATTGATCCCTCATACATGTACATTAGTTGCCTCCATTCTTATTACTCATTTTCAGGAGTTGGAAAGGTATCGTCGACAGTCTGAAAGAAGGGCACAGAAGAAAACAAGATATGATGAAATTCGTGCATGAAATTCATACAAAGGTGCATTATAATTTGTGATTTTGATATATCAATTAATTGGCAGACTGATATTATCATGTACTTATTTATCTATTTTGTGGAATCATCGATTTTCTCCGAGGTCTAATTTTTGCGCTTTTTCACTCAATTGCCATTTCAGAATTTATGACCACTGTTAATGTATTTTCGGTAAAACACATTTTGGTTAAAACACATATATACCAGTTTGTCTAAAATCAAAATGGCGCAAAATGTATTCAGCTAGAGTTAAGATATTAAGAAACTTAGATATCAGTCCATATTCATTGCAACCTGTGTATGGTTTAATTTGCTGTTCAAATCAGTTGGTGTAGGCGCTGTCACAGAGCAAACTTTATCTTGACCAAAACTTTGTCCAAATATAAATTTATTTTGAACCAACTTGGCATAGTGATAAACATGAGATGGCGGAGTGTTA
Organism: Dreissena rostriformis; assembly: GCA_007657795.1. NCBI lineage: Eukaryota > Metazoa > Mollusca > Bivalvia > Myida > Dreissenidae > Dreissena > Dreissena rostriformis. The sequence goes on from VMBQ01000612.1 coordinate 74,200, forward strand.
TGCTCATTAACAAGGCCTTTATGTCCAAGGTCAAGATCACAATTCAAAATAAAATATAAGCACCTTGCCCTGAACATCACTTGGTCCAGAAGGAATCAATTTTCAAATCACTTTAAGTAGGAGCAGTGACAAGCATGGTAAGTTTCAATTACAAGAACCAGGCCCTGAGATCCAAGGTGAAGGTCGTAATTCAAGGTCTAAGCTCAAACATAAGAAATTAACTCAAACCACTTTTCCCTTACTTTGTCCAGACTGGATGGAATTCCTTGCTAAAGTCTGAAGCATACTGAAAACAAGTGGTATGTGCACAAATACGGTTCTCAGGTCAAACGTCAAAATAAAAAAACTGTTGACACTAGGTCGAATCTGTTGACACTAGGTCGAATCTGTTGACACTAGGTCCAATCTGTTGACACTAGGTCCAATATGTTGACACTAGGTCCAATCTGTTGACACTAGGTCCAATCTTAACTTCAAAAAGTACTTTGTTGACAGTGATATTTTTTTAACACTGGCACTCTTTAATCTTGATGTATTTTTATGCCCCCGAAGGTGGGTATATAGTGATCGCACTGTCGGTCTGTCTGTCCGTCCGTCTGTCTGAAATTCTGTCACACTTGTGTTTAGGTTTCGAAAAATGGTAATAACTTTTGCAATATTGATCATAACAACTTGATATTTGGCATGCATGTGTATCTCATGGAGCTGCACATTTTGAGTGGTGAAAGGTCAAGGTCCTCCTTCAAGGTCAAAGGTAAAAAAAAAAAAAAAANGTCTGTCAAGATTTGTCCATTTCTGTTATGTTACATGGATGTGTATTGTGTAGTGTCATTCTTAGGAAAACATCTGCAAGGGGATTTTTTGTTTGGCGAATTTCTCATTAATTAACAAATAATCAATTCGTTGCTTATAAAGGTCTTAGTTTATAAGTTTCAATTTCATTCCCACAAATGTGACATGTGTTGTTTTTTCCATTATTAGAACACCTAGATAAGTCTTGTTTCATGAACTGACATCTGCATTGGCGTGTGATAAATGTATTTACTAGTATAATTATTGTATACAATTATTTTTTATCTATTAAATGTTGAAATCTGTGTATTTGTGTATGTTGTTATAAAATTGGTACATCAGAAACCACAATACCCACAGGTGTAGAATTTGTAATATACAACAAACATATGGCAGCGCAAAGAAACCAGGTTTTCAACTATTTAGTTATTTCATTACAATATCTCAATCCAAACTAAAGTTTTTGAGCAGAAACAGTCTTTACTATTAAAAAGAATCTATATTATTATTCTATTTATAGTTACAGTTGTATTGACCTTGACCTGGCTTGCCCCAAATGCAACCCCAATATAGGTTTGCATATAAGCAATATACACGCAAATTTACAGTGCAATACCTCTACCCAAACGCTATATAATAATTATATATATAATAGCTATACGTTTGATCAAGATTGGTCTATGAAAACTTAACTTACTGACCAGAAGACACCTGCTGCCATTGTTATTATGTTGTTTTTATGCCCCCTTTTAAAAAAGGGGGGTATATTGTTTTTGGCCTGTCTGTCATTATGTCTGTCTGTCCAAAACTTTAACCAATATTAAAGTTTTGTCATAACTTATGCAATATTGAAGGTAGAAACTTCATACATGTATTTGGCATGCATGTGTATCTCATGGAGCTGCACATTTTGAGTGGTGAAAGGTCAAGGTCATCCTTCAAGTTCAAAGGTAAAAAAAAACAACAAAAAAACAATCAAAGCGGCGAATTAGGGGGCATTGTGTTTCTGACAAACACATCTCTTGTTTGGTAATACTTCCCTTTATTGTGACCTGACCATCCCAAAAGGAATGCCTAGGAAGAAAACCCAGAAAAAAAAATTATATGGTGCGGATAAAAAATTATAAAGTGGTCATGTCATGGGGATCACCTTTTTATTGTGAAGTACTTGCAACATATCATGTCATGTGACGTCGGGTGGGATTCTAAGTCACTTTTTTGACGAGCTGAAATAATAGTACTAGTATGATGTAATAGGACATACAGTACAAATCATAAAAGCTTTGATTTACTTACAATAATATTTAATATAAATACATTTTCCCCGGGTATCGAAGTATAGATATGGGTATTGAAATCAGAAATTTGCTTGTATATAAATGCATATAGATTTGAAAGTATCAGTTTCAAAATGGGTATGATAAATTTCATTCTTGTATATAAATTGGTATCAAAAAGTAAATTTCACCCAGCTGTATCCGCAATCACGTAACATGTAAATATACAGGTGTAACTTGGAACATTAACGTCTCTCCAGGGATTAGAAACCAGACTGAATGAGATCTGGAACAAATTAATTAGTTCTACCAGCGTGATACAGTGGTATAATATCCCTGGGTACAATATGGTCATTATATAATAATGATCATGAGATCAATAAATTTTCTGATAAGCCATTTAGCCCAGCCAAGCACTGTATGTATGTGCCTCTCACAGTGATCAACATTTTTTACCAAACTGAATACATGTGTGTACACGGAATTATAATCTGTCATTGTGACATCTTGGATAATAATATTTGTTTTGTAGAAAATTTTGATAACATATTTAATTTCGGGTCATTCTTAAATATGGGATTTTATTAAAAGTTAAAAACATATTTAAAATGGAGATTTCTATTACGATAGACGAATTTTAAAGTAACCAATCTGTTTTCAAATTCTAGTATTGAAATGGGTCCAGTTTATCAAAATTCTTGTATTGAAATGGGTCCACTTTCTCAATGGTATCGTATACAAATGGGTCTGCTTTTTCAAATATCTTGTATCAAAATGGGTCTACTTTATCAGAGTTCCGGTATAAAAATGGGTCACATTTCGGAAGTCTCAGTGGGACAACCCTACCCTAAAATTTGGGATGTTACCCCCTGGGACATTTTCAATGTTGCTGTAAATATATTTATACAATATTTTATTGACCATAGCTTTTTTGCCGGATTCATGTAATATACACACTTAAAGGTTACTGCTATGAATATATACAAGACATTTTTCCACGGAACAAAATAATGCCTCTATATAGGCAATCACAGCTGCCCAAAAGTCAGACATCTATAAAAACACTGAACTCAACATTTGAAAGATAACTCACTATGAGAGTGAGCTCCCTTGGTTGCTCTTCCTCAACAACTGTGAAACCACAAATAACATAGTCCACAGCTTGTTGGAAATCTTTGGCAAGCTAGTGGTGGTCTTGTAAACATGCTAATGTGCTGCAGTTCCTTTGTGGCCCCACAGGGTGGCAGACATTACAAAATGAGGACTTGAACCAATCAATGGGCATTGAAATGATTTTGTAAGTTAACGGTGGATAAGTCAGACATTAGGTGGATGTAAGCTCAGAGAGGCTGCAGTGCCATGGGTGGGGTATGCAGTGGATATACAGTTCCCAAGAAAATACTTCTGACTGGGCCCAAAGGGTCAGGCAAGTGCATTAACAAACTATGTATTAATTACATATTTGGAGAAATTGATTCCTCAAAATATTTTATTAAATAAAACAATTTCAGTGTATCATGTATTGTGTAAAAATTTTAAAGTCAATCATTTATACAAATATGTAATTATATTTTTAATATTGGTAACGTTGCTTGAATTTGATTTTATTAATCGGCGGCTGCAAAATATAAAGATTGCAAAGATATCCTTACACTATTACACATGTCAAATGTAGTATTGGTTTCGTTTTGCAATAATCACGATAGATCTATATCATTACTGAAATGAACATTCTTTTCATTATGCTCTACAAAAAAATAGCAGGCATTAATTTAATGCAGTTCAAAAATCTTGTATTGATCACATTCTTGTCTAATCAACTATGGCTATGTAGGTCAGATATTGGAAATTATCAATTGTTTGCTGTTATCTGAGTGTTTTGTTGGCAGTGGTGGTCTGAAATTCAAATACTCCGTACATGTGGTGCAAACCCTGCTGTTCATGTGATGCGTTTTAGTTGTTGGCAGGACCATTGTGCTGTACATGTAGTGTGTTTTAGTGGCAGTTAAGACTTATTCTGCTGTACATGTTAAGACCATCCTGCTATATGCATTTTGGGTGTTGTAATTGTAGGTAAGACCATCCTGCTATATGCATTTTGGGTGTTGTAATTGTAGGTAAGACCATCCTGCTATACATGTCAGGGGTGTGATTTCTCCTCCTTTCAGATGATTTCCTCCTTTTCAATGTCAACATAATTATATAAATAGTTCTTAACTTTGCTGGATCTATATAAAAATGAAGAGTTTAGTTGAACCCCAGTAGGGGGGTAGGGCATTTTCCTCCCCTGTGGTGGTTCTTAAATCACACCCCTGCATGTGTTTTAGTTGTAGGTAAGACCACCCTGTGGTGTGTTGTAGTTGCATGTACTGGGGTTTTGCTGTCAATTGCCATTGTCGCCAGTTGTGACAAAAGTGTGAAAGTGGTGACACAATTTCAAAAGTGGCGATTACAAAAAATATTTGGTCTGATAATCATGTAAAAAAATCTACTGCAAGTCAAATGCAAGCAGCCAAAACCAGGGACCTATACAACAAATATTTGTTGTATAGGTCCCTGCCAAAACATAAGCGACCAGCAGCTGTCAGTTGTCAATATTGATTTATGAACATAAGCAGCATACAGGTCAGAGCGCAGAGTGAAACCACGGAAATGTGTAAATGAACCAGACCATATTGACTTAAAAGTTTTAGGGGGGTAATTATCAGATTAACAGTCACTGTCCATGATATGGAAGAATCAATTAACAAGTACGGGGACAGACTTTCACAAAGACCAATACTCAGAATAATGTGAGCTGATAAGAACAGGAGAATTGTAAAATATTTGAGTGCCCAAAATCAGACTCTGACCAAATGTGACTGTTAAAATATGAAAGGGCTTATTTGAATTGAGATCTTTGATGTTCAGATGTTTGATTTTTTTTTCCTTTTAAGATTTTAAGTTGTGTGGTGCTATGTTAAATTACATTATTCTTATTTGTTTGTCATGTGCCAAAAAATGTTATTTAGGATGTAAAAATAAAGCTTATTATGACTAATTTTATGAAGTTTTTTTCCTCTACTTTATATAAATATTGCATTTATTTAAGTAGCACTAGAGTCAATAATATCAATATTATTTAATGATTGTTATCTAAATAATAAGGGGAAACAACTGACATGTCACAAAAAAGTAGCGACACCTTTTTAGGGGCCAGTGAAATCCCTTTTAAAGATCACCCTGGTGTACATTTGATGTGTTGTAGTTGTACATAAAACCATTTTTGCTGAACATAAGGTGTGATGTAGTTGTAAGTAAGATCATATTCCTACACATGATGTGTAGGTAAGACCATCTTGTTATACATGTTGTGTATTTTAATTGTAGGAAAGACCATCCTGCTATACATGTTGTGCTGTAGTTGTTGGTAAGACCACCCTGATGTCCATGTGATGTGCAGTAGTTGTAGGTAAGACCACCCTGGTGTACATGATGTGTTGTAGTTGTAGGTGAGACCATCCTGCTATAAATGTTGTGCTGTAGTTGTAGGTAAGACCATCCTTGTGTACATGTTGTGTTGAAGTTGTAGTTAAGACCATCCTGCTATACATGTTGTGCTGTAGTTGTAGGTAAGACCACCCTGGTGTACATGTGATGTGTTGTAGTTGTTGGTAAGACCATCCTGCTATACATGTTGTGCTGTTGTTGTAGGTAAGGCCACCCTGTTGTACATGTGATGTGTTGTAGTTGTAGGTAAGACCATCCTGCTATACATGTTGTGCTGTAGTTGTAGGTAAGACCATCCTGCTATACATAAGGTGTGAAGTAGTTGTAGGTAATACCATACTGCTATACATGTTGTGTTGTAGTTGTAGGTAAGACCACCCTGATGTTCATGTGATGTGCAGTAGTTGTAGATAAGACGACCCTGGTGTACATGTGATGTGTTGTAGTTGTAGTTAAGACCATCCTGCTATACATGTGATGTGCTGTAGTTGTAGGTAAGACCACCCTGCTGTACATGTGATGTGTTGTAGTTGTAGGTAAGACCATCCTGCTATACATGTGGTGTGAAGTAGTTGTAGGTAATACCATCCTGCTATACATGTTGTGCTGTAGTTGTAGGTAAGACCACTCTGATGTTCATTTGATGTGCAGTGGCTGTAGGTAAGACCACCCTGGTGTACATGTGATGTGTTGTAGTTGTAGTTAAGACCATCCTGCTGTACATGTGTTGTGTTGTAGTTGTAGGTAAGACCATCCTGCTATACATGTGGTGTGTTGAAGTTGTAGGTATGATGTGTTGTAGTTGTAGGTAAGACCATCATGCTATACATGTGATGTGTTGTAGGTAAGACCATCCTGCTATACATGTGGTGTGTTGTAGTTGTAGGTGTGATGTGTTGCAGTTGTAGGTGAGACCATCATGCTATACATGTGATGTAGTTGTAGGTAAGACCATCCTGCTGTACATGTGTTGTGTTGTAGTTGTAGTTTAGACCATCCTGCTGTACATGTGATGTGTTGTAGTTGTAGGTAAGACCATCCTGCTATGGATGTGGTGTGTTGTAGGTATGATGTGTTGTAGTTGTAGGTAAGACCATCATGCCATACATGTGATGTGTTGTAGGTAAGACCATCCTGCTATACATGTGGTGTGTTGTAGTTGTAGGTATGATGTGTTGTAGTTGTATGTAAGTTCATCATGCTATACATGTGATGTAGTTGTAGGTAAGACCATCCTGCTATACATGTGGTGTGTTGTAGTTGTAGGTATGTGTTGTAGTTGTAGGTAAGACTATCATGCTATACATGGGGTGTGTTGTAGTTGTAGGTATGATGTGTTTTAGTTGTAGGTATGATGTCTTGTAGTTGTAGATAAGGCCACACTGGTGTACATGGAGTGTGTTGTATGTAGAGGTATTACTACCCTTATGTGTATGTTTTGTGTTTTAGTCTTATGCAAGATCATCCTGATGTACATGTGATGTATTTTAGTTATGGGCAAGACCATGCTGTTGTACATGTGTTGTATGTTTTAGTTGTAGGTAAGACATTCCTGCTGCCCATATTGTATTTTAGTAGTAGATAAGACCACCCTGCTTATGTGTTTTAGTGTTAGGTAAAACAATCCTAGTTTACATGTGATCTAGTATAGTTAAAGGTAAGATCATCATTCTTTTAGAGTGTTTAGGTGTAAATTAAACAATCCTACTGTACATGTGGTGTGTTTTGGTTGTAAGTAAGACCACAATGCAGTGGGGTTTATCATTGAGTGTATTTTTAATATATCTGGGTAAAAATAACAGTACCCTTGAATTGCTTTGCATTGAAAATAGCAAATTGGTGACCCCAGCTTTAATCATTTGTGTACTGCTATGTTGTGTTGAATGTTGTTTTGGCAATTGTTAACTTGCCTTAAATACATGACATGCTGCTCATTACTGCTTGATTTTCACATTGTTCATAATTGTTGTGTTGTAGGTAAGACCACCATGCTGTACACGTGGTGTGTGGTAGGGCAAGATGCCAAGGTGGCGCAGACAGAGAGTTTCAATGTGGAGATGGTACATGGGCCCAGGGGTGGGCAACTCCTGCTGGTCTGGGACGTCACAGATTCCACTCGAAGAAGACAGTTCTTCCATGGAACAGAAGGTAGTTCACCTTGAAAAGGCTTATTTATGCAAGTTGGTACATGCCTTTTAATCAGACTGTTATTTGAGGAAAGTCTTCTTTTTTTAATTATTATCTATCAAAAACTCTAAAAATATTTTTTTTTCATTTTAAGGATTTTTTTTTATATAATTTATTATTTGGAAGGATGAAATGTGCATAGAAGAAATAATCACACAACCTGTTTGTAAAGAAATGCCTTTTTTTTTCCTTTGAGATTGATTTTTATAGTGTGTTGTATGTTCATAAAGCCAACAATTGAAGTGGACACATAACTATATGTCTGATGAAATCAATCAAATTGATATTTCCAGCAATAGTGTACATGATTGACAGCAGACATTTATCAGACCTCTCAGATGTACGTGATGACCTGCATGTGCTCATGGAAGACAGAGACTTAAAACATCTACCTGTGCTATTGGTCCTGGGAAAGAAGGACCTTTCAGGTAACGGGGAAGCTTTCTTGAAGATTCAAATATCAGTTCAAAAGCAGATATTTATGTTATAATTCATACTAAAGGCATTGGCGAAATCTGTTTAGTATGATACATTTAATTATGTTTTAGTATATACTATATAACACATTGTTAATTAATTTCTGAAGCTGAATCTATTATATGTATTTTTTTTATAAAAAAATGATTTAACCTGTCCAGTGTTACATATGAAGAAATTATTTCAGGAAATGTTGCCATGGATCTCTATTAACCTTTAATGAAGTTCTGGAAATTTGAATTTGTTCATAAGTGGACTTTGAAAATACAGTTTGTCTTAGAATTGGTCATACTTTGTTGAAGAAAACAACTTCAAATTACTCTATAACAAACAGAACTCTGTAAAACTGCCATCTCATTGTTGTTGTTGTTTTTTAGACATGTTCTCCATGGACGATTTAGGGAAGAAGCTGGGTCTTCTGGAGGCGATGCAGTCTCGCCAGTACGACTGGGTGTCAGTCAGGAAGGACGACAAACACACATACCAGACAGCTCTATATAAACTGTGTGAACTTATCTTCCCTTGATTGTGGATGAACAACTGTGAAAGCAGGCAGCATGTTGCAGTGGCCCTGTCCTTTTGTATGTCCGTCCAAATTTTTTCGTCTCAGCCAAAACTTTTCCATTTATCGATGGGTTTTGAATTACAAAATGTAAACCGTCATAAGACAATGTGTTGCGTGTAAAAAATAAAATGTCTCCCTACAAAAATGGTGAATGTAACTCCATTGCAAGACAACATGTTGTATAGAATATTCATTTCCATTCCTCAAAGGTCAACAGACTTTTCCTATACAACAGACTGTTCCTGTATTCACTAAGCTCCCCAGTAAATTGTTTAAATATTGACAAAAGGCTGAAATCTTTACATCTAATATATACTAATATTTTAATGTTAAACTCTTAAACGACAATAGCCAGACTTTCATCAATTGCATAAATGAAAACCATTCATGGAGAAGCTCTGTAAATACAGGTCCAGGTATCACAAGAGCATCTTATCTTTCATAATAATACCGACTAAACATTGTTGAAATAATTGAATTCTTTCAAGAATTTATGTAATAACAATTGCATTTTTTTGTAAGTGTTGAACTGTTTGTACATGTGTTTATGTACGGTCTTTGTTTGTCTTGTCTAGTGCCATTAGTATAAAAACTTGTTATTACTAATAAAGTATCGTGTGCATTTGCTATTCTTATAAAATACTACAGTCGACTCCCAATGGCTCAAGGTCCCAAGACCGACAAGAAAACTTTGAGTCAACCAAAATTAAAGCAAAATGATTCCTTATGTAATGCATTTACTTACCATTGTCTGCAACAGGCTTGAATCTATCTTCAATGGAAGAGAATTCATAGTGACAAAACTCTGTACTACTTACTGCATATAATTTGTAAACTACTAGAGCTTTGTAACAAATGTGACTAATACAGTACTACTTACTGCATATGAATTTTAAACAACTAGAGCTTTGTCACAAATGTGACTTATACAGTACTACTTACTGCAAATGAATTTTAAACTTTACTAGAGCTTTGTCACAAATGTGACTAATACAGTACTACTTACTGCATAAGATTTTTAAACTTTACTAGAGCTATGTCACAAATGTGACTAATACAGTACTACTGACTACATATGAATTTAAAACTTTACAAGAGCTTTGTCACAAATGTGACTAATACAACCCCACTGCTTTGTAAGCTTTTTTCACAAGCAAATAACTACGTTTGGATCATTCCAGTTTGCTCCACAAACTTTAAATGTTTTATTTGGTCAAACTGTCAGTCCATAAGTAGTGACACTGGCAAACTGACCAACAGAGTGACACCAACATATGGTAATTTTTTTTATTGCTAACGAACCATAACATATAAAATGTATTTTTCTATATTTCTCTTCATCCTTTGCATGTGATTGATGATGAATACAGATGAAACTCAACCTGCCCCTGCAATGCAGCAAATACAAGATATCTAAGGATACTTGCACATTTATATTTTACTAGCTAAAGAAAAAAAGTTCTTTTCTTCTCTGTTTTATTACTATTTTACATGTCAAACCATGAGAATCACAAATCATTATAAATACACAACCTACTTACAAATATAAGTGCAAAATTCTAAAAAAAAAAGACTATAAATTAACATCAACATACAACCACTCAATTAAATGTATACTTATTTTACAAGTTAAACATTAAACACTGAGCATACATTCTTATTACAAAAAAATAAAAAATGAAAATTTGACATCGTCAAATAAAGCAAAAGAATACATATTTCGAAAAAATATCACTAGCTAGTGTTAAAATGAGACACAAATTACCTTGAGAATCACAACCGATGCACATGCAATGTTATGTCATAGCACACCATGTCGTGTACACAACCAAAGACGTCGAACACACATGTCAACCATAGAAGTCAAAGTCATCGTCTTCCTCTTCCTTCTTCTGTACCATGTGACCAATGTCTACCTCACCGTCTGAGTCCAGGTCCGAACTGATCATTACTGCTGCAACACAAACAGAATCGATGTCAGATGAAGATGTTTGATTGAACTTTTTTCTATTGCCTGGTTATACATTACCGAGGGACCCACATTTTTCTGACAGTTTTCCTATAAATCTTTACAAAACAATTGAGCCTTGCTCTGTGAAAAGGGGGTTTAATGCATGTGCGTAAAGTGTTGTCCCAGATTGGCCTGTGCAGTCCAAACAGGCTTATCAGGGACGACACTTTCCGCCTTAACTGGATGTTTGCTAAGAAGAGACTTTCTTTAAACGAAAAGTATCATAAAAGCTGAAACTGTCCTCCCTGAAAAGCCTGTGCAGACTGTACAGGCTAATCTGGGATGACACTTTACGCACATGCATTAAACCCCCTTTTCACAGGGCGACGCTCAATTAAATTATTATGAACTAAGTTGATCTGGATTGCTGTTTAGATATTTAATATAATTTGTTATATTATCACGTTACTATGAAACATGTAGAACAAAATGCTCAGACGTTATGAGATAACCTAGTTTCAAATTGTCATACCTATTTTCCTTTGTTGACTTGATCCTCCAGTAGACCCAAGAACAGACTTCAGTGTACTAAAATGAACATAAATATGACACAGTGAAGAAACCATAATGTTTTTCTTTTACTAAACATGTTTGAAAAATAACTACACATGTTTGAATATGTTTCTTAAGATTTAGTATTTGTTTATTGTTCACTTTGAACTGGAAGATGCGCATTTTTTAAGATCATTAGAAAAATGAAAGAAAAAGTTCACCTTTGGTAAACGTACATCATAAAACATTTAAGTCAACAAATACTTACCGTTACAATGTTATAATCTATAATAACCAGCTATGATAAATCATAAATGGTGTATATGTTCATTTTATTTTTTTATTTTAACAATTTCACATATACAGTATAACTTCTTTAACTCAGTCAATAACTTGAAAACCTATGGAAGCACCAACAAATCCGATGTGTTCTCAACACAAGTCAATTACAAGAATTTACATAACGTAACTAGGAAAATTGATTTCCCCTAATATTTTTTTTAATTAATTATCTTTAATATAATTTGCATATTCTTTGAAACAAAGAATAATATTGCACTTATATGTTTTTATTTGTTTATAATTTTAATTGAATATCAATTTTAGTTATTTATGTCAATTACTCTCATGTTTAAATATTAAAATAATTCCTTACAACTTATTAATAACTCAAGATTTTTGATAACACAAGTTCTTTTGTCACCCCAATGCTTAAAGGCTTCCAGTTAAAGAAGTTTTACGATAATTAAATACAAATATTAGCTAAAGACAAATAAAGTTTAAGAAAAAGCCATGTTTTATACATCTATAATATATTATAAATGGTTATCGTTAATTATATTTAATTAAAACCTTATAAATACATGGTGTACAGTTATGCCATACTTAATACTTAAATTTATGTATGCGACAAAAAAAGTTAAAAATATGTTATTTATAACACATGTATATACATGTAATAATAATATGCTTTGAAATGATTCTTTTATTCTACTTTTCTATATAAACTCAACATATCAGAAAACAATCAATACAGTGTTAAGCAAAGATTAACATGCAAAGAACTGCTACAAGCTGGATACCATTAACCAAGCAATGACAAATATGTGAGTTAGGTAATACTACAATGTAAGTGATGTACATGTAGAAAAATATAGTAAAAATCCTTTAGAATCTAGAATCTGGTCAACTTCTGGTAATTGTTTAAAGTGAATATCCCTTAAAATCTATAACAATCTGTAAAACGCCCAGAAACGGTTATTAAACTGAACTGGACTGCATAGTGGGATTTATTAACAAGATTTTTTACTGAGCATGGTTCTTTGAGTAGCAGAAACACTTTTAAATAAATCTTGCTTCTGAATGTGCTACTAAACAGAAACTCTACGCAACTGACATATAAGACAACCATTAAAAACAAAAGGAAATGCACACATCATGCAGGAACACAATAACCATGCCCACAACAACAAACAGAACACCAAGCCCACAAACGGGTGCACACATTTCTACCTGGGCTTTTTCACACCCATTGGGGTCCCTGTGGGGACATACACAGGGGACTCCAAAGGGGAACTCAGCTCAGAAAGGGGCTCCTGATCATGTGCCTCGTCATGTGACGCCTCATTGGGGCCACTAGAGGGGACTAAGGGGTCGGGTTTGAGTTTACTGCAAACAGCATTAAAAGGAATGTCTGTTTAACACTTCATTCTTCACAACATGGGGATTGGAAATTATTAAATACATAATATCATAAATAACAAGAGATGTGTTTGTCAGAAACACAATGCCCCCTACTGCGCTGCTTTGAAATAAAATTTCTATTTATCATTTGGCAGGTATAGAAATTATCTCCCTTTAAAGCTTTTTACTTCCCTTGGATTTTGTTTTTTGACCTTTGACCTTAAAGGATGACCTTGACCTTTTACCACTCAAAATGTGCAGCTCCATGAGATACACATGCATACCAAATATCAAGTTGATTTCTTCAATATTGCAAAAGACTGACAGACAGTTCAACTGCTATATGCCATCCTACCTGGGCATAAAAATGACACTTGTATGCTATTTTTATTTTCGGTCAGATGATAAGTATTGTAATTTGTTGATGTTACAAATAGCTCAGAAAACCTACAAACCAAATACTTGCAACATAATTCTTGCCTATAATAGTTAATATATTACATGCTCTGAGTGGTCAAGGTTCCAAAAATAAAGATACAATTTGTAACAGAATACTTTGAAAGAGCATGAGAAACAGCAAGTTAGTAAGGAAAATATCAGTGTAACTCCTGAAATCAGAAAATGAATTGCCAAATCATATCCATATGTATAAAGCCTCATAAAACCAAAATTTAACATAATTTGGATTAATCAGATAACACAATTTCCTTACAAGTCTACAAATGTCACCAAGAAATTATGAAGTGATAACTCCATTCCTTTAGATTCGAAAGTCAAGCACAAATATTTGATAAATGATGTAATAATTTAAAGCAATGTCTTTGATGATATTACAAATAGCTTTACAAATACCTCAGCCATTCAAAAATATTATTCCTGTGCATCATACTTTCCATCTGATAATACATGCAGAGAAATTTTAAATGCTCAAAATAAAAATGAATAAAATAATATGATACAGGCTCTATCCAGTACATATAAGTATTAGGTCTACTTACTAGGGATATCTGTAAAAAATATTGATCAATAAATGAATATAGAGCTGCCTACGGTAGCCACAAAATACATTCCACACATTTACAGTATATATATTTTTTTAAATAATATACAAACAGCCGAAACTGATTAGTTTCAATGTTTAAGTTTAACAAAACAAATAGGTATAAGCATACCTTAATATTAGGATAAATTTGACTTTAGGTGACATACACATATATCCAGTGCTACATAATTATAAAATGATTATTTTCTTCTCTATAATTATGAATAACATGGACAGATGGCACTAGTTCCATAAGGCTATGTGTAGATTGAGAGATATATGATTAACAAATTTGGCCTGAAATTAGAAGGCAATATGTTTTGTTCAGTGATAAAAAAAAAGCATGATTTTCAATAATGAGATTAATCTGTGAATCCATGAAGGTGATTAAAGTTGCAAGTAAATAATGTAGCATGCAAATTGCAAATCTTCTAAAGGTAGCAAAAAGAGCACTCTTTTTCTCATAGGGTCCCATGTATGTCACACGAACAATTAGATGCATTTAGAGTGTGTGTGACGCTTTATCTGAAAGTTTGTAATGGATTTTTGTTTGGCTTGTGTTGCACTCACAGAAATATAACGGTGGAGTCACTTTTTTGTAGTCTAAAATGTTTTGTAAGTTCTTTTTATGTTAAATAAGTTTCTTAATTTAATGCCAAGCTCAAAGCACTTCCAGTTTCAGTTCTTTGTGCTCTCAATTCAACTCAAATGCGGTAGTTTTGCATCTGGAACATGCGCTCTTGAAAAAAAACATTCAATTAAAATAATGTTGCTAATAAGCTCCTTGAATGACACATATTACTACATGTACAGACAATTAAATAAGTATATACATGTATATATAATCAATCACAATTAACAAATTAAAATACCACCAATTAATTTTCGACATATATAGTGGTCACAATTATTTCTAAGATTTGATCAAGATATCTAGTTTTTACCCCATTTGAACCAGATAAGAACCTGTCTTATAGATTTTCAAGATTAAAACTGACGCAAGTTTCATTAAGATTTTGCCACAAAATATGGCCTCTAAATAACAGGTTTTTATATATTTGACCTGGTGAACAAGTTTCTGATCCCACTTGACCAAATACGAACTAGGATATGCTTGTAACCAGACAAATTGTTGCAATCATAAGTAAATATATTGTTTGGTTTGGTTTTGCTTTAAATTAAAGCTTAACTTTTAAATGTATCTAATGATGATTTAAATAAGGGCTGTTTGTAAAACATGCATGCCCCCCATATGGGCTGTCAGTTGTAGTGGCAGCCATTGTGTGAATACGTTTTTGTCACTGTGAACTTGACCTTTGACCTAGTGACTTGAAAATCAATAGGGGTCATCCGCCAGTCATGATTAATGAACCTATGAAGTTTCATGATCCTAAACGTAAGCTTTCTTGAGTTATCATTTGGAAACCATTTTACTGTGTCAAGTCACTGTGACCTTTGACCTAGTGACCTGAAAATCAATAGGGGTCATCTACGAATCATGATCAATGTACATATTAAGTTTCATGATCCTAGGCGTACGTGTGACCTTGACGTTGCAGATATCGATGTAATTCTTTCGCGCCACACATCGTCCAATGATGGTGAACAAATGCGCCAAATTATTTTACAATTTCACAATGAATGACATACATGTAGTTATGGCCCGGACAAGCTCATTTATGGCCATTTTTTACCTTTGAACTCAAAGTGTGATCTTGATAATGCAGATATCGACATTATTCTTTCGCGCGACACACCGTCTAATGATGGTGAACAAATGTGCCAAATGATTTTAAAATCTCACAATGAACAACATAGTTATGGCCCGGACAAGCTTATTTATGGCCATTTTTGACCTTTGAACACAAAGTGTGACCTTGACCTTGGAGATATTGACGTATTTTTTTTGCTTGACACCCTGTCCAATGATGGTGAACAAATGTGCCAAAAGATTTTAAAATGTCACAATAAACAGCATAGTTATGGCCCGGACAAGCTCATTTATGGCCATTTTTGACCTTTGACCTCANAAATCCAGTGATTTGATATAAGTATACCATATTGAATAACAACTAATAAAGAGCTAGAGCTAGACGAAGACCAGAAATTATTGATTACAAGTAAGTCTGTTTCAGACAGACAGACAGACAGAATATTTTATTTACGTATCACTTTTTTCATGACCAAACAAGGGCACACAAGACGTCATTGTAATAGATGACTCACCGTTGCCGTATTGTTCATATGAACACAACGTAGAATCAATTCGTTCCAATTTACAGACAACGTGTTGCTTTCCCATTGAACTTGGTCTTGTTTCTACAAGACCAGTATTGTTGTATATTTGAATATCACGTCATAACGTTCGTAGTAAGGTTTTGATGTGTGAAGACGTGTTTTTGTGTTGTGGACGGGAATTACGAAATTCAGTTAAAAATGGATTAAGTGATGTGAAATTTTTATATAGTTATTGAATTACAGTTGACTTTAAGCATACTGTGGAATTAATTGTATGCTATCGAAACTCATTAGACTGCAAATTAAGTTTTTCCCATAGACAATAGCCTCGTCACAGGCGGGAAAATTACCTATTTTACCTGTTGTGCGTATGATAAAGGATAATGCGAACATCGCTCAAGGACAATGGCAAGCAGTTACATGGACATCTTGTTAAGCCCATCGCATCCGATAGGGCCGGCGGCTACGCAAGTACATTGGAGCGATGATTATTGTGATAATTATGACGCGCTATCGCAACAATCGTTCACGGAGCTTAAACAAGTCCCGTTAAACTACAATAATTCTACCGGAGAATGCCCCATCAATAATACGCAATCAAATCTCGAGGAAACCGCACTGGATTATGAAACGGACTTCGAGCCATCAATGACAGTATGTAACCATGAATACTATACACTTCTCGACAACGTCCTTTCAAATCTCCCAAAAACGCTCTACATTGGCAAATTATTGCAACTGTGTGACAAAAAAGATGATGATATATGTACATATCGGAACATGCTATACAAACGTGCACAAACATTGCCACTCTGTCCTGCCGGATCACTTATGCAAAGACGAACAACCGATCAAGAGAAAAGCCATACAAAATATGCAAATGACTGTTATGCTCTCCAACAATTCATCGAAAACAATGACCCAAAAATGCTGAACGACACACTGAAAAAGACGCAAACGCAACTTAGTAAAATGAGTACATGTACGACCGACACGGCTCAAATGCATATGCAAACGGAAATAGCGTCGCTACAATCTAAGCACACTATTATGCAACAAACAATCGTGGAAATGAAACAAATGCGACTTAAGGACCTTGAGCTCACAACTCAATTATCAGTAGAATTGATTGAAATGAAGCAGTACTGCCGAAATCTCGCCGAAGCATCCAACCGTACAACCACTTATCACGTGAACATAATACAAACGTTGAAAAATGAAATGGCTACACTTCGACAAGAAATAGAGCAACATACACGTGCATTCAATAAGAAGCCAACCATATCCCCGACGTTGTCACAAACAGAAGGAACCATTCATTCTGATATCGCAGAACGAAACATTTCCTGTCCAGTACAAATACCACTCGCAAGCGACCACACGCAAGCTAACAAGCAAAAGCAAACTTACGCAGACATGGTGAAATTATCACCGCCGAAGGGACATGCTATACCTGTGATTGTTACTAGACAATATAACCAAGACACCACATTATGTGTACAAGATACAACAGATGAAAATGTTTTACCTTATCAAACGAAAATTGTGACAAAACCAAAGGTATCGAACAATTTTCCACTTGCAGTCGACAATAACAATATGCATAGTGAACACAGCTCAAAACCATACACACGTGACGCCAATAAAGAAAACCTGGAAACACCGATATTCCAAAGTGTTCGCCCAATCCGCGCACGCCGTTACTACATTGGTGGCATCTCAGAAAACTCGAACTACGCTGGCATCAAAGCTTTCCTGACTGAAAAAGGAGTTGAACCCGAGAAACTCAAATTAATAAACACTAACCGCGGAACTTCAGCTGCTAAAATATCATTCTATCAGAACGATTGGCAACGAATTGAGAAAAAAGACTTTTGGCCGAAAAACATTTATTGTAGACGCTGGTACTCAGAACAAAAATGGGACGCATTACTCCATACGGAAACCAAAATGCAGAATAGTGCATATGACGCAAACATTCAATTGCCTCCACCGATACCCAAACAATGGCTGTAATACAATCGACAACTCATTCGTGTAATGTTCTCACATGGAACGTCCGCGGCATCATATCATCGGCAGGCAGCCTCAGCCACCTCCTTGATAAACACAGTGTAGATATTGCAATCGTGACTGAACACAAGCTGCTGAAAAAATCTCAACACTTCCTTGAAACAATTCATGCCAACTACACGGCACACTCCATCTGCGAAACGGAAGTGACCCCACTATCTAGATGCGGCAAAGGGGGAGTCGGAATATTATTTAAAAAGACATTGTCCTTCTCCACCAAAACCATCAGCTTAACTGAACACAAAAATATATGCGGAGTTAAAATATGTACTGAAAAATCATTACCAATCTTTGTGTTTGCAGTATATATGCCGCCTGTGAATTACGAAATTGAAGAGTATATTGAATACATTGATTGTTTGCAAGGACTAGTAAACCGGTTTTCCAACGAAGGTATCATTCTCATATGCGGTGACATGAATGCCGATATCACGAGTGATAATGCGATTATAACGGATCAACGTTCCACACGATTACGAGAATTTCTGATCAAAAACAAATTAACGGCTTTAAAAACAATGAGCAAACGCGACTTTACATTTAAACCAACGCAGAAAACACTAGACTATGTGATAATTGGTGATTGGCAAACTGATATCATAAACTACAATAACATAGTAACCGAAGACTGTTGCTCAGTGTCGGACCACTTCCCTATAAAAACTGTGCTGAAAATACCTGTCACAAACTTTGACATTAAAAGTGATGATGTAATTGCATGGAATAAATGTACCCGTTTGAATTTAAACAACTATGAAGAACTATTAAAAGCATATCTTTCGTGCATTAATACATGCCAGCTACAACCACATGCGACAGACATTGAAAATCTGTACGAGCATATAGTCAAATGTATGAAAAGTGCATCTCAAGCTTTGCCAAAAAGCAAATTTAACAAAAACGCTAAACCGTATTGGAATAGCTCTGTAAAGGAAGCCCACAATGAACAACGCCGAGCGAGAACACATTGGATCGAAAATGGAAAGTTACCCGGCAGAAACAATCCGTACTTTAAACAATACAAGGATTCAAAACGAAAATTTATTAATTTACAAAAGAAAGCCATAGCCGATACAAATGAACTGTTCTACAGTGAACTAAACACGGCTGCCGATAGCATGGACATGCGTACTTTCTGGAGAATGGTTCGCTTGAAACAAAATAAAACAAAAGAGACTATAAATGAAATAGAAAGCGGCAGTGGTACCCTACGAAACCCAAATGACATTACATGTACCTTCAGTTCATATTATGAAGACGTGTTTACTCCTAAATACTCAAACGTTCATAATACCTATCTTCATGCTGAATTGGACAATAAAATACAAATATTCTTGCAATCAAACGACTTTTCGAAAGATAAGTGCCTAGCCAAGGACGTTTCAATTAATGAAATTGCGGAAATAGTGAAAACGCTTAAATTGAAAAAAGCACCTGGACACGACAAACTAGTTAGCGAGCACCTAATACATGGCGGGGATTGTCTGCTCCATTACATCAAAACACTGTTCACTCTGATGTTACAAGCGACGTATGTTCCATCTGGATGCAAGATTGGAATAATCATCCCTATTCTCAAGGAAGGGAAACCGAAAACTAAATGCAGCAGCTATCGCCCTATCACACTACTTCCGGTTTTATACAAACTCTTTGAAAAACTTCTCCACTCAAGAATAAGCAAGTGGTGCATCGACAATGAGAAAACATTTCCGAACCTTCAACAGAACGCCTACCAAAAAGAACTGGGTTCGATCACCGTGTCGTTCAACTTACAGGAATGTATATATTCCAATATGGAATACGACTCCTCCTCGCACGTGGCACTGCTGGACACTTCCGGTGCATTTGACAACGTCCTTCACAACGCATTATTTTTAAAACTACTAGAATTTGGAATAAAAGGAACAACGCTGCGGACATTAATAAATTGCTACACGGACATAAAAAGCGCAGTGTGCGTTAACGGGGTACTTTCAATGCCATTTCCGGTGCGACAGGGAGTCAGACAAGGCGGAGTCTTATCAACTTGGCTGTACCTCCTATTTATAGACAAGCTTTTGTGTGATCTGGAGTCATCTGGATATGGAACCACCGTTGGCCACCTGCAAACCGGAAATCCAACCCTAGCAGACGATCTCACGCTCATTTCAAGCAGTGCTAAATCATTGCAGCGCCAGCTAAATATTGTAACGAGATATGCGAACACATGGGGATATAGACTTAATGAAGACAAATGCATGTATATGGTCTGTGGAAAAAGTAGAGTTTTGCCACAGACTACAGTTAAAATCTACAATAAAATACTGCTCCCCGCAGAATCAACAAAACACGTAGGAATAAAGCTTCACAGATCGCTGAAGTCGTCACACGCAGTTGACGAACGAATACGGAAAGGTCGATCATCGGTGTATTCCCTAATGACAATAAAGGAAAGCAGATTCGACATTAATCCGCTGAAAATGGCCAACATCGTGGATAAGGTATCCATCCCCACAGCACTGTACGGTTCGGAACTCTGGGCATCACTGACGAACTATGATGTCCTTACACTAGAAAGGTTTCTGAGATTTGCAGCAAAAATGTGTCAAAATTTGCCAACGCGCACAAGAACTGACATGTCATTAAGCTTAATCGGTTGGCTACCAATAATTGCGAAAATTGACTCAAGAAAACTGATGTTCTTCCATAAACTTTGTTGTATGAACAGTAAATATCTCACAAAACAACTATTTGAGTACCGACTTGCGCTTTTTAATATCCGGGGCAAATCATCACAGCAAGGGTTTATACCAGACATTTACGCAGTAATGGAAAAGTATAGCCTTTTGAACCATTATACAGTTTATCGCGATTCTAGTATTATCCCTCCTAAACTGACGTGGAAACGTATTGTAAACAATGCGATCCGCAACTATCACACGGAGCTGTGGACAGTGCGCGTCACAGGGAACCCAGAATTTGCGCGATTTAGTGTCGTCCACCCTCACATCAGGGCCGCTCGCATCTGGACCGCGGCGAGGACACCTCGCGAAACATCGGAAGCCTCGGCAGCTGTGCGTGTCCTAGTGAACACGCGGGAACAACCTTCCGGAAACAATTGCAGACACTGTGGTCTCATAATCCTAGACAGCGACATTCATGCCATCGCCTCGTGTCAAAGACTAATAGAACATAGACTGACAATCCAACGAGCGTGTAACATTCTCCCCAATACAAATTCATATGATATGGTGACATTATTGCTATCAGCGGCAAACACCCTCGATGACGAGACAACCAGGAGTATATGTAACTTCATTCATATGTGTGTTACGTAAAATTAACTGTAATGTGTTTTAAAACAAACAGACGTTTTGTGGATCTCTTTATACATAATATTAATATGTAAATTATGGTTTATG
Source organism: Dreissena rostriformis (assembly GCA_007657795.1). Lineage (NCBI taxonomy): Eukaryota > Metazoa > Mollusca > Bivalvia > Myida > Dreissenidae > Dreissena > Dreissena rostriformis. The sequence continues at coordinate 95,927 of VMBQ01000612.1, forward strand.
TAAATAGTACTTGATTCTATGTTTATATATATGAATGTATATTTGTTGTTCTTTATATTGTATGTTTCAAAATCACTGAGAAGTGGAAATAAAGAGTATATGTATATGTTGTACGATTAACTGGTTTAATATTGTGTAAACACTATTCAGTTCATGTAAAAACAAAGCCTGTAAAATAGCGTTCTATAAAACATAATATTAAAAGAAACGTTTTATGCGGTCAGATTCATTAGCATATTGTGGTACATTGTACTTCATTTATTTGTTGGTGTAGAATATTATTTAACCCTAGAGTAAATGACTGAGATAACGCAATTATAGTTGCGATGAAGCAATCCAATCCTCATGTGCGTATGGGCAAGCCTTTTTTATCTTTTAACCGTAATGCAAAGGATAATTTAATAATATTATCTATATAAATTATTTAAAAAAGTATTCTATAATCTTCATCAGCAGTTCGCTAGTCACCTATAAGAATAACAATACAAAAGTAAGAGTCTCCTATCACGAACCAGAATGGAGACACTGAATAAAATTCTTAGACAGTGTGCATCAAAAAAGACGGCTAAATTGGAGGCCTGCCAATTATTATAAGATTAAAATGTATTTCTGGAGGCGACATATCTGGATTACAACACATACTTGCTCGATAAGTTTAGTCAGCGTTGGAACAGAGGGAGTAGACTGTTATTTCCAAAACTAGTAACCGTTTTTCTAGTAAAGGTCATGAATGTCAGGTTAATGTACTCGAGCTAAACTTCGATGAACTCAACTAAACTCACAGCAATAATATGTTCGAGACGAAGGTACGCACTAATGAAAAAAAAATAATAAAACAATAATTTAAATCTCATTATAGATCTACTATAACTTAACTCGGGTGTCACTTATGTTATTTTATCGAAAGAACATTTGCTTGACATATCAGCGATTGTCTATGCACAGGTTAGATAAAATGCTGCCTGAAACGCAATATGATATGTGTAACGATTTTAAATAAACGTTTTGTAAAATACTCTTTATCGATGATGTTAAATTGGTATTTCATACAGTTTAAGAACTATCATTCAAATTAGGTTGGTTATCAATAGACAATGAAGGAGATTGAAGTTGGATCATTCTCCAATAGTTTTTAGCAGATAATAATGTTTTGAATTTTTGTGATAGCAATTTTGGATAAATAAGTAAAATAAACGTGCTTAAAACGTACACACATATTAGTGTTTCAAATGTAACATGTATAGTAACAAAAACGTGTACTTAATTAAGCATTTAAAATGAAATGTGCACAACACTTTATCATTCACATTTAACGTTTATGACTGAAATAATTGTTTGACGGATAACCCAAGTAATGTGCTATAAAAGTTAGTTCGCTTATCAAGATATTATTTGAAAGACTAGCATAAATCATCAACATGTTTATAAAAGTGCTTAAAAATAAAGTAAGAAGACTCACCAAAAATTAAGTTTGTATTGAAGCTGTAGGTGATTATATTAAATGACACTTTATGTACGCTCTTAACCGTGCAGAAAACTAGTTCACACGCATACTGTCATGTGCGAATTGACGATTTTAACAACAGTAGCAATGACTGATTTATTCACACACTGTGTGATAGAAATTCTTTCCCTCTAAATCATTGTATTCATGGATAAATAATCTTATTTTATTTGTTTTCTTGTACAGTTCAACAGAGCAAACGACATCTATGGAACGTTTTGAACATACTGAGTTCTTATACTAAACAGCTGGTATAATTTTATGTACAATTGAATTAGCTGATAAGCCAATGAGTATCCTTGAATTAATCGTTCTTGGCTTCACTGTTGCCTGGTTCCCGCTGACACGTTTTACCAGACAGTTCAGCAAAGTGAATGATTTCTTTAGAACTTTAGGAAAACACTGCTCGAAAGAATGAACATGTAAAATGTGATTTACACTTGAAGTAGCTGATTAGTCCATGATTATCTTTAACCAAATTATTCGTGGCGCCATAGTTGCCTGGCTCCCGCGGACAATCGGAGTAACTGGCTGACGATGAAAATAAACCAGCATTGATATGTTGTTTAAAGCGTTTTTGTTTTGCATGTGAACATATTTGACTTGTAGATAAATAATAAAAACGTGCTGTTTTATAGTATAAATTGCATACTAACTGTGCAGGCTGGAATGTTTAATTATGTTCTTCTTTATTAAGTGAAGACACTTGTCAAGTGTAATGAAATCACAATGATATAATCCAATGGAGATCTTCCCCAGTTTTCTTTACAATATTGTAACGCCAGGGTTTCGTGTTTAAACAAATTACGAGAGGCGCCAGGATTATATTTGAACAAAATATTTATACACATTTAGACAGTGTCGCGTAAAAAACCTGCGAAAATTGCTTGAACTTTATCATGTAAAATCATAATCTTCGTGGGTCAACATTTCCATTCGTCATGTACATCATGGTGCGTCGAAACAATAATGATGAAGTGAAAGAGGTTGTTGTTGGACCTTTAAAGCCTAAACAGACGTATGTAAGTATTAAAAATGAGTTGGAAGCAATAATAAAATACTAAATATAAAATAACAGCAAGTGTGTTTTTTATATTCTCGCAATTTAATACTGTTATAAAGAACATATTATTCAGTTTATGCTTTATATCCTTTTGTATTAAAATAATGACTCCTCAATATTGACCAAAGTCGCATTTAACCGGCGCATATTCGTTATGTTAATGAAAATGATAGATAAACGCGTTCGTTTCCATTTTTTTATATTTAATCAAAACTAGGAACATACTATCACACTGCATGAGACAAGTATAAGATCAGGTATTTGTACTTGTTATTGCATTAGGACTTAAGCTCTAATCCGTACGTTCGAACTTTAAACCATGCATGGTAGTATGTCTAGGATAAATTGAATTTATTGTATTTAAACATTAAAACAAGTTGAATTAAAAAATTGAATAAATATATACCCAGGATTCTTTAAAATATACCTGTTTAAAGTCAAGTGTAGTTTGTAAAGTTACTAAAAGTTGTTAAAGAGAATGCCAGTAAATATTATGACAGTTTAAATAAATGAAAATGAATAAGAAGTAACAATATGTCTAAATGTGTGTATGCATTCTTTGAGTGGACTGATGTGAATACACTTAACTGCAAATGTATTTGAACAACGTAAAATACAGTAAGTAGTTGATTTGTAAAAAGCAAGCACAGTAAAGCAACATGGACATATATATATATATTTATAAAAAAAAACAGTAAGTATTGTAATTATACAATAAATACAACGCTACATAATTACCAATTCAAACTTTCTTTTTTGTTTCTGTGTCGAATAACCTCAAAATTAATTTCCATCAATAGACACGAGTAGGAGTTTTTTTTAATCTGACAAAACAAGATGGCACAAACACCAAACAGTCAATTTGCATATAAATACGCCTTGTTGAGAATGTAATTTCATCAATTAAAGACAGCCGCCAAGTGGTGAGCTGTTTGTAAGAGAAAAGTTGTAACAAGAAACACAATAGACCGTAGACCTGTCATTGTTATATGTTGCAATTCAGAAAGCGTTTGTGATATTTTTGGGGGAATCGTACTTTCGAAACAATTGCATACATTTCAAACCCATATGACAAGGATTACGCTGTAAATTATTTATAGAATCGTCATTCTCCAAGCATGAAAATAAAGAGCAAGCTTTTATTTTATGAGAAATGTATTATATATTTCATCAATTATACAGTATTAAACAGACCATTAGTAAAAATGCATGTCTTATATCCGTATCAGTAAGAACGGTCTCGTTACCAGATAAGAAATTAAACGTGTACAATCCAGTAAATATGTAGCATCATGCGCTATATTTTTGTGAGGATAACTGTCCCCATATAAATTAAAATATAGTTGTGTATATGTATCTCCAGAAACAAAATGAGGCACACTGGCACAAAACACTAAGATTGTTAAGGCGTCATTCCTGTCACAAACATCAAATGCTGACTTAATACTTAGATATAACTTATACCTGTTTCACATGCAAACTTAAGCATTGTCGGTCAAATAACATTGTCTGCGGCGTGTAACATTAACGAAACATAGTTACTTTTTAATTAGTTTTTTAAAACTTATCAAACACCGTTATTATAAACAAATCAATTTAACAGATTTAAACCTTGTAAGGGCATGCTTTGACATATTATATTAGCAATCAAAACGAAATTTAGCTATACGTTACACAATGCACACTTCTGAAACAGAATGCTGAGTTGCAACATACCGTTTTGAAGGTCGTCATTATATGATTGGTTTAAAAAAGACCTTCTACATCAGGCATTTAACGTATAAAATATCCATCAATTGTTGTCATGCAGAGTATGTCAGATTCATTTTAATCAACAAGTGTGTACTATATTATGTATGTTTCGTATTTGTTCACATTTATGAAATTTACATACACATTCCGTTATCGTTCGTGGACAAAACAGTTGAAGAATAGAACAAGCAAAATTGTGTAACCATTATAAACTAACGGCGGTATGTCGACTTCAATTAATTTCTTACATGGATTTCACACTTTGGCATGGAATGGAAACCCCGACCATCCAATCCTAACTTAAAAGTAGTAATCATAACATCATCTCAAACTGATGCTGTGCACGATTCACAATTATCGTGTCTTAATGCAAAGATGTGTCACATTGCCGAATTAATTTTCTTCATGATGGAAGGATTGTTAAGTCTTTTTGACACACACTATGATGGAAATGTATAACTAACATGAATATCGACACCATTATTCTCTGCGCTGTGTATACATGCAATTTCATTCCGCTGAGAATCAGGGCATAAATCATGAGCTTTAGTTTCGAGTGTCATCATCACATATCGCTTTATTCCACCGTTGTACATTGTTAATTAAACATACATTTTTCCCCTAAAAAGCGTGCATGTCTACGACTCCAAAACAAAACTCAAACGACATTTTTGAAGTATCTATCTAAAGCTATCTTATTAAAAAGAGGCAGAGCGTATATGTGTTAAAAATAGGTCATCAGCAAAACAACAAAACACATAACAACTATTTTAATAACATGGTTTGTCTCACAATCGTAAAACACAATAAAACGCATGAAAACTGAAGTACATGATTTAATATTGTATACTAACTTTATTTATGGATTTCTTAAAATTTATAAAGGCAATATAACATTAAGGTCGTACAACAATGAATAAATTTACAAAATTATATAAAAAAAACAATACATACATTCTAGTTCTACCATACTAAGTTGCATTTGTTCTCTAGTAGAAACATAGTAACAGTAAGGTTTCTATATAATTTATTATCAGGGCCAGGTTGCTCAAAATTTAACGACCTGTTATGGTTACAGCAAGTTAACTTCAGACCCAAATAAAATGAATGTTTAAAGGAATAATATTATCAAACATATGTACATTTTTTGGAGCATACAAAATTTGTGTATAATTACATCATATATTCAAGGTTAACAATTAAGTCATTTAAATAACTTCATCGAACAATTAATGGTTGTTAGCTTTACTGGTTGTTTAAGTTTTTTGTTATCAGACCCTGTGCATTAAACATAAAGCAAATGTTTTATGTATACACATACTGTAAACACATAATACTAGCTTGGGGATATCCTATATTTGAATTATATATGTATATTAATAACAGTTGAGTTTAAACAGTAATGTAAAATTGTTAAATATTTAATTAGAAACATAATCATCTAAACGCTTACAATAAAAACTTCACATATGACCACCAATTTATTTGTTTGAATACTGATAACGTTATTTTGCTTAATGGAGATGCCAATCTAAAGCCTTCAATTACACGTTTCGAGTACCTTTTCTATACTTAACGGCAACTACATCAGCCGAAAAACCCACAGCAACCTTTTTACTTCAACATGCAGCTAGGGCATAGCAAACCAAAAGTAATTGGACACCAAATACTTGATATACCAACAAATGACCAACCATTGTGGGTATTTGATGATACCATTTGGTTTTGCATGGACCACAGTGATGTGTGTTTGATATAAAGGTAAAACTGGCCTGACCAATTAACTAATGGACAGATAAAATACATAATAACAGAAACATAATTTAATCGTTTAGGAATCAGATCTAAAAGGATTTAAAAACAAACCCCGGAGAATAAGCAATACATCCTCTAGGGGAGCATATTTCGACATTATATTAATTCCCTTTGAAGTGATAGGGATGTCTCCATGCATAACTGACGTTGATAAAAACTGAACCATGTACATGGAAATGGCATTACAAACAATGGTTTTATCCCAACAAATAATATTGTATATAAATTGCATCAAAGGCATTAGTTGAATCATTCACAGTATACCACTTTCTCGTTTATTTTTGGCATGATGGTATTTTATCTATATTTAAAAGTGCATTGTATATACGATTAACATCAATATTATTGCTTGTTGTTAGAAGTATATTTTAAAATGATCATGGCATCATTATAGTTTCTGCTGTGATATGTTTTCAATGTTGATCAGATCAATTCGATGCTCTCCATGTGCGATATTGGTGTATGCCTTTTTTGTCTATATATAAGCTCCATATAGATCGTATGAGATCGGCATCGGTCGATGATCTTACTCACACATTTTAACCGTCCGAAATATTCGAGAGGAGATTGAGAAAATGGGCGCGTGAAACGAAATCAATCGGACATCTACATTTAACATGGGCACTTAAAACGATTTGTTATTTAACATAAAATGAAAACGTTCAATACAGACAGAAAACAATATTCGGAGTATGGTCTATGTACTTCATAATTAGGCATTCATTGTATTTTAAGTACATTGCTTATGTTGCACGTTTGGACTATATATTGTTTTGCATATTCAATATCAAACGTCGGTTTACGGTTGTTTACATGTATCTTATTATTTAGTTTAACTCCATCATTAGTTAAATATGTTCAGTGAAATGCGTTATTGAATAAATCGTAGGTTCGTAATAAATACAGGATGAAAAACTATTGAGATATATTAAAAATATGGTCATCACCAGTGTTGATATAATATTTTATACTTGGATTTGTATATACAATATACTTTTTTTCTCCGACAAACACCTTTTACAATAGTGTACTTCATTAGTTCAAACGACAAAACATAATTCAGAAGTACACACAGTTTTAATCGCTTGTAATTCAATGTATTCTTCTTCAACCTCATTGATATCAGTAAAGCAGTATCATACAAAGCTACAGGGAATTATTTAGTGGAAATAACCATGTCATTTATCTGGTACAAACGTATGAGATGAGATCAGAGTTGTGTTGTTATAATGTCGATTTGGGAACAATGAAAAGACGTAAACCTTAATGGTTTAACGAACGACACTGCATTCACAAGTAGAATTCTTCCGAATCTTGAAATATTTCTTGTTTTCATTGTTAAATCCGGTCTATTTGTATACTAAATAATCTTTTTTTATAATAAATAACAGCCAAACATGTATTTAAAAAGTTATTGGTAAACATTTCAAATTAAAAAAAAAATAAAATAAAATATTTTAGTCGATCATCATCACTTGTTTTGTAATATTGACTGGTTATAATAAACCAAGCCTCGTAACCAATCATATACATTTATGCTTGCAGGTTGGACAAGAAGATTCACAAAAAGGAACCATTTGTTTTCATAACTGAGATATCTGTCTTTGGTTCGCATTTTTCTGTTTAAAGAAGTATTTCGAGCGTGTACAATCCACGTTAATTTAGTATTTCATATGTTTATTTCTCAAATTCCAAAGAAGAGTGTTTTATAAACCTGTATAAACCTGTACATATTAAATGTTAATGTATGGTAGCTTATTTGCATGTATTTATAATCGACTTTTTTGTATTAAGTTTCATGTTCTCAAAAATTGTTCAACTCCGTATGTGATCGAGACGCATATATAACATATGCCATGTGTTCTATGACAGCAGACTGAATGATAAATTTCTTAGATCGCAAATTGTTTATGAAGACGACTGTCGCCGATTTTTCTGTATAATATCAAGTGTGCTTAGTATGCAACGAAATGCTCCCCGCCATCTTCAGTATTGTATAACAAAAACATAACACAGTAATATGTTCGATACAGTAATGTGTATACTTCCACTGCGAAAACGTGCAGTGAATATATTTCTATATTCTATATTTATAAACGGATCTAGTCGCACTTGTACTCTACACATCTGTGATAGACTTGCAATTTTTTTTTTTTTTATTGAATGTCATACAAAGAATCAATTAAAATCATTCATGTTATTTGTCTTTAAAAGTACACTTTGTAAACGATAGTTGTGTTAAAACAATATCTAGAGTTGATGGTTTTGTGTTATTAGGCTTGAGTCATTTTAACATGTTCTCCCATTCGTTCTATAATGAAAATGAATGTGCGAATTCATATAACACCTAGAAGATTGAGGATATCCTCTCCTAAAAATGTCATACACATGCAGCAGTCAGCCCACACGCGATGACGGAACCGAAACCATGGTACATAACCGCATATATTGAACCGAAACAATGGTACATAACCGCATATATTGAACCGAAACCATTGTACATAACCGCATATATTGAACCGAAACCATCTTACATAACCGCATATATTGAACCGAAACCATGGTACATAACCGCATATATTGAACCGAAACCATGGTACATAACCGCATATATTGAACCGAAACCATGGTTCATAACCGCATATATTGAACCGAAACCATGGTACATAACCGCAAATATTGAACCACAGCTATTGCATCTTATCGCAATATTGCATGTTACAGAACTAAGAACATAACCCTTGACAACTCTACGTGTATATATATACCACAAAGCTTACCATCGTTATGACTTTATGTTAAACACAACATTATCAAGTGCCTACAATTTCCGTTACAAATCATCCCGACTTGTTTCGGACGCACTTGAATTCAAATATATCACTCCTTAAAATGGTTTGGCAATTCTAGATGTTATTAATGTTTTTCGAGTCATTTGTGCAACATAAACTTCGGCAGTAAATTATTAGGAGCCGATGTGGTAGATTATGTGTTTCACGCCAGTATTTATTTTTTCAATACTTTCTGTTGTATGGAATATTAATGCAGCTTTAATAATTATGCATAATCGATCGGTGAGCATAACGGCCTAGATTTGGATTAACCATCGTCTGCCTTCTGGCGTAGCGGCGCATATTCTGATCTTGAGTCTTCTGTATAGTTGCTTTCTTTATCAAAACGTGTTTTCTGAATGCCATAAAGAGAGCATGTAGTAATAAGCAAACGTCTGAGAGAAAATCTGCTATATGATTCTTAGTTGACAAAACACAGAAACTGCGTACATGGATAGCACATATTTCATAATCAGTTGTGTTGAATGAGGCTTTCATTCTTTTCTCGACACAACTGACTACTATTATTAAGCAGGACAGACTTTGGTGACAAATGTGATCGTGTCATTCGAGTACTGTGTTATCTACTGCTCACCGACAAAAAATATTCATTGGTTTGTTTTTCTGATGATACATGTCATAATGCTGAAGCTAATGTAATTTGATTGAATCGCCTCCGACGTCTTATCTTTCGTGATGTATTGCTGTCCTGTTTAATCAAATGTACTGGCTATGTCCGTACTATACTAATCATGCTTATAATGGTTTGGTTTTTGCATAACTATTCAGTTCTGTTCAATGTTTGATATAGTGTCCACAGACGCATAAATGAATTTTAAGCACAGCCGGTCTACAAACCGGTCTTTACAAATAACATATTATAAATTTAAGTGTTTAAGGTTAGAATTTGGTAAATTGGACAATTGTTTATACAACTGTGGAAATCCATTCCAAACGAATATTGCTTAAACGTATGCACACGATATTGCAACTAAACTTGAATGAATGTTATGTAAGTGTAAATGCTGTAGAATTACACGAAATTAAATGTTCAATTTTAGTCATATAAATTGGTGACAACTTGAAATAATTTGTGTCATACATGTGTCAAAGCTTTGAGATTACCAATTGAATTTTTAACACTTACGATAAATATTTGTAGACTATAATATCCGAAAATACAAATAACATTGAACCAGAGTTTAGTCAGATGTCAACCACTCTGTTGTTTAATTACTACGTGCAGTTAAAAATATTGCTGATAAATGGGAAATTAAGTATAATACAGTTGTTATTAATCACGCGATAGCATGAAGGACATTCTTATTAAAGTGTTTCACGCTTACACACCTTCCCATATATATATCTTTGTTTGCAGATTCAGTTAAGTAAACGTAGAACGAATGTATAAGCATCGGATACCAATTTAGTGTCCATACTCAAACTGAAGCAAACGTTTATCTAAATTACAAGTTAATAGTCATAACAATTAGTTATTATGCAATAATCGTTAAGAACGGCACTCACTTAGTTGGCGTCTGGCTCAAACTGAGTACTGGTTGTTGTCTGATGATAACAATACATCTTTTTGAAATACGTTTTACTCCTAGATGTTCGATCTTCCTCACTGAATCTTTACAAGTAATGTATTTTGCGGTTTATGTTCCGTACGGGAAATTAAGTAGTAAAGTATTTTTTAAACATAGTGTATCTAACTTCATATAAGACATGAACCGAAAAATTAACATATAATATGTGATCCAGATGATTAATTTTGTTAATATGCAACGGTAATGTTTTATTGTTTTGGTAAGCTCATACAAACTACCCACACATGTAGGACAATACAATACATAGGTTAGTTTGGTTTTGAACATATGCAATAAAACCCTAAATAAGACATTGTTTAAGATTTAAAATCGTCTGCATCCAATATGCGAATACAAATTGTTGGAGTATTTGAATAAAATCAAGATATCGATACCTGCTTGTAAAGATGCGTCAGGTATTTTACAAAGAACACTTTCTGGTTAAATACCACTTCAGCAAACATAAAATTATTGCAATAAGATTTCTTAAATAAAGCATTTTACAGTCTATTCATATATATACAATCAAGGGCTTGCACGACTGATGTTTGATACCATTAGGTACCCCTGTGGCACACATTTAGAACTTTGCCAATAAGGTGAGATATTTGTGTTAAACCTGTTAAAAATGACCATGTCCTTCTTTGATTCGCGTAAGAAACACAATACCGAATACATGTATAGCGTGACATCCCGGCTTTAAACCATTTTGAAACACGTGTGTTCCAATTTTAGCTCATCTGCGCGCGATTTGCTGGAGTGCTGAATTTTAGCTATTGTAATCAGTTTATGTTCGACGTCCGTCGTAGTGCTTCGTGTGTCGACACATTTAGCTCGTTACCATTCCATATACTACAATTTGGGTTCGGTCTTGATAAAACTTGTTCCGAACGTTTTTCTTAAAAACATTTAGTTCAAAACTAAATCTGGGTCACATGTGTCGAACAACTATGTTACCAGATTTCATCTTTAACAGCACATGGTCAAACTAACATTTGTGCTGTTAATTTTAATCCGGTGTTTTTTCTGCAACTGGTAAACTCAAAATATCGTAGGTCTGTCGATATCGATCAATTACTATAATATTAGGTGTGTGCACTATATGATGAATATATGATGCTAAATCTTTATCTTTAATTCAAATGTTGTTTGATTGTATAATGCATTTCTTAGTAAATATATTGTCCTCTCAAAAATAACCTTGGTCAGACTTTTTCAGAAAAATATTAAAACGAGAAACTTCAGGTAAACCAGCAGGCGATAAACCTTATTAGAGAAAGTGGTTATTTGTGTACGATACGTGACCGTCCGACACATGACTAAATAATTTGACGCATTAAACCTCACAACCAGAGGTATTCACAAAACATGTTCAAGCGAATAAAATAACATCATAACACCACTAAAACAGAATTTCTAAAAAAAATGTAATGTCTATTTAGTACGAACTTCTTTTATGACAGCAATAAAAAACCAAGTTATAGCTTTATGAGAAGAGCATTACAATACAAAAATGAATACTTCAGTTTCATTTCAACAGATCCTGTGAGCGTGTCGATTGAAATTTCGCTGTTCCAGCTTAGCATTTAATGAGAAAAGTGCGTCATTGTTGAGATGATTTGAGCCTCGATGGGTTCATGCATATGCGTAAAGTGTCACCAAGACTGAAAGATGGGTTCATGGATGTGCGTAAAGTGTCACAAAGACTGAAAGATGGGTTCATGCATGTGCGTAAAGTGTCACCAATACTGAAAGATCGGTTCATGCATGTGCGTAAAGTGTCGTCAAGTCTGAAAGATAGGTTCATGCATGTGCGTAAAGTGTCATCAAGACTAGAAGATGGGTTCATGCATGTGCGTAAAGTGTCACCACGACTGAAAGATGGGTTCATGCATGTGCGTTAAGTGTCACCAAGACTGAAAGATGGGTTCATGCATGTGCGTTAAGTGTCACCAAGACTGAAAGATGGGTTCATGCATTAGCGTAAAGTGTCACCAAGACTGAAGGATGGGTTCATGCATGTGCGTAAAGTGTCACAAAGACTGAAAGATGGGTTCATGCATGTGCGTAAAGTGTCACCAAGACTGAAAGATGGGTTCATGCATGTGCGTTAAGTGTCACCAAGATTGAAAGATGGGTTCATGCATGTGCGTAAAGTGTCACCAAGACTGAAAGATGGGTTCATGCATGTGCGTAAAGTGTCATCAAGACTGAAAGATGGGTTCATGCATGTGCGTAAAGTTTCACCAAGACTGGACAGATGGGTTCATGCATGTGCGTAAAGTTTCACCAAGACTGGACAGGCGAATGGGTTCATGCATGTGCGTTAAGTGTCACCAAGACTGGACAGGCTAAAAGATGGGTTCATGCATGTGCGTCAAGTGTCCCCAAGACTGGACAGGCAAATGGGTTCATGCATGTGCTTGAAGTGTCACCAATACTGGACAGGCTAAAGATGGGTTCATGCATGTGCGTAAAGTTTCACCAAGACTGGACAGGCTCATGGGTTCATGAATGTGCGTTAAGTGTCACCAAGACTGGACACGCTAATGGGTTCATGCATGTGCTTAAAGTGTCACCAAGACTGGACAGGCTTAAGATGGGTTCATGCATGTGCGTAAAGTGTCACCAAGACTGGACAGGCTTAAGATAGTTTCATGCATGTGCGTCAAGTGTCACCAAGACTGGACAGGCTAAAGATGGGTTCATGCATGTGCGTAAAGTGTCGCCAAGACTGGACAGGCTAAAGATCGGTTCATGCATGTGCGTAAAGCGTCGCCAAGACTGGACAGGCTAAAGATGGGTTCATGCATGTGCGTAAAGTGTCACCAAGACTGAACAGGCTAAATATTGGTTCATGCATGTGCGTAACGTGTCACCAAGACTGGACAGGCTAAAGATGGGTTCATGCATGTGCGTAAAGTGTCACCAAGACTGGACAGGCTAAAGATGGGTTCATGTATGTGCGTAAAGTGTCACCAAGACTGGACGGGCTAATCAGGAAGATGGGTTCATGCATGTGCGTAAAGTGTCACCAAGACTGGACAGGCTAATCAGGGACAAAACTTTCTGCCTAAACTGGATTTTCGTTTCCTTTAAACGAAAAATACAATAAAAGCTGACAGTGTCGTCCCTGATAAGCCTGTGCGGACTGCATGAACTAATTTGAGACGTCACTAAACGCACATACATTAAATCCCCTTTCCACAGAGCAATGCTCATATGCATGTATAGCACACGAGATTCCCAAAACACACCGTAAAGAACGTGACTGATGTTAAATTGTTTATATTGATAGTACAACTGTTGTTGTTTACTTTCTAGTCATACATAGCCCATGGTAATTCAGGCTCCACGGTAATTGAATAACGGGTTACAAACATGTTTACAAGAACGGAAATGTTTTGATTTTTTTTTCCTAACACAACATTAAGAAAACATTAGCTTGCAGTGTAACAAAGCCAATTTACATAAGGAGAGCGTAGGACTGATGATAAATTAATGATACGTACTGACAGTACTAATGTGTCTGTAATTTCATTATGATTGTAACGCTTGATTGATGAGTGTAATTATCTAAAGTGCCTCTTTGTTGCTCGTGTAATACAACTAATACAAACATAATTACCTTAAACATAATTCAAACAAAAGAGTGGATCTGTTTTAAAACAGCTTATTGGGTTTTATAAACAGTATAGGACAAAATGCCACGTACATAAATGTGTTACATGTAATATTTCTAAATTGGACTTTTGCTCTGACCCGTGCATTTGTATTGTAACGATACATTTTCTGTTATAACGACTTTGTCTCATATTATATATTTAGTAAGTCGCACCGTAAAGAAGTGTGTGCTGATATATGCCTAGATTGTCCAAATGTGTGAAATAAATACTAGTGAATTATTATTAAGAGATTTGATTTTTTGTGAACTGCGCACTTGAAATGAAAAACACGTACGGAGAAGTAACAGGAAGCTTTTTGGATCAATTAATTCATTCATTCATTCATTTTGTCTAATTTATTATATAACGATTAGTCCTTGCGTACGGCTCTTCATACAACAAATGCTTCAGCAATATTAGACGGTATGCACTATACCAACATAATTTTCATTTGCACTTGTTTACGCAAATGTGAACCATAAATTGAATCACAATTCAAATGGGTAAGCATTTGCATTCGCTATTTCGTCGAAGATTTGCGAAGCAGAAGTTACGGCAAACACGGCGATGCCATTCACATTGCATGCTTATTAATTCCTTTCATGTTGAAAAAACTGCAGAATCCCGTTAACAAAACAAGCAATTTGCATATAAATAAGCCTTACTGAGAATTTAAAAACAAATGTTGTTCATGAATCCAGCAAGTGGTGAAAAATATATGTCATTATATGGTATAATAACATACCATCTCATATCAGAGCTTAACGTATATTAGCATAGCATAAACAGTTATAGAAAAACATACCATTATTTATGTGAAATATTTATAAATGAACGTTGATATTTTGCGTTACAAAATTACTAACAGTTAAGTGTTGTTTTTTATTTAATTTTTAGCATAAATAGGTTCATTTTTGTATTTCTGTCGATTGTGAACAACTTATAAAACAAACAAAAATACAAACACAAATGGAGAGCTTGGGTACATACAAGTTTATTCATGACCACTTTACTGACTGCATTCTTAACGTTTGATCGTTATTATTAGACACAGACCGGTATTGCATACCAACAACAAAGTTGAATGTCAAGCATTGTGTAATGTTGACTTGTGTATGGTTTAGATTGTATATGCCTTTATTCATCTAAAGTTGCACACCTCGCGACAAGGATGGCCCAATTCGTTTAAGTTAATATCCTCATGTTGGAATGCTCGTTTAGTATTATCGGCCAACAACGTAAACTGAAATTTTACTTTTGAACGCAACGTCAATACCAAGTCTTAACACGGCAATCGTATTTTAATCGACCTATATTAACCTATATTTATCATAAGCAAGTAATCGAATAACAAATATTCAATCAGCTTCGTGCAAATCAAAACAAAATAGTCCACGTGTGACAATACAACATCCTTTTACAAAGGTGCAGTGTTTCAATGTTGAGTGAAATGAGAAACACAAGTTTATTTGAAGATGTATGAAGTTTTGTTTTTATTTGTTTGTATATCAATTCATGAAGATTTGTTTCTGCCATACATAAACGACTGCTTGTTATAATAGTCCAGTCGATTTGTGTGATAATTGTTCAGAAAATGATAAATGCATGAAACTTTGCAGAAATGGAGGTAAGGCTGTAACAATTAATTTCAGATATGGACCCATCTGAAAAAATAAAAATGGCGGATTTTGTCAACCATTTTAAAATGGCGGACATAATTTGTTCACAAAAAATCTTCAAAAAATCATAACAAATATATTTTTTCATCTTTTTCTATTAAATGTTGTATAAAAATCTCTAATAATAACCACCAATCAATAAACTTCTTCAATTGGCAAAAATACGACGGCCACCTAAAATAGCGGCCATTTTCAAAATTTTATTTGACGAAATTGCAAAAAAAGAAAATGCAATTTTTTAATTATTTTTTATCAATAGTAGGTAATCTTTTTTCATTAAAATTACAAACGCTAACACATAACTTTCAATGTATATCCTAGCACATTATCTATATCAATCATTATTCAACTCAACACATGCACATTTCTATTCTGGTTGACAGACTAAAATGGTCTGCAGTTATTCACGCGAAGCCCTTAGTTACTGCCTTTGCAACGCCTGCAATTCCAGCACATGCTTGTGTTAATAATTGGGAGACATCTAACAGAGCAATACTGGTATATCTAAATGACGTTAGCCACGTTAGTATTACAACACTCTCAATTGTCAATGACATTTAAACGGTGTCTACGAAATACACAGATCAGTTTGACAAATGATACACAATGTATATGGCCAATGTTGGATATTATTGTCACATGGTTAATATTTTTATTTTGATAGAATTGTAAACATTTTGTGATGATTTTATTGCAAAAGGTGGGTGGTAAAAATATATTTAAAAAAATCGGATTTTGTAAACAGAAAAGTCGCATCGTTAATAAAGACGCGGGTACAAATATTGTAGAAAAAAAATTGCGTCTTATAAAATAGGTAAATAAAGGTTTTTATGCATTTTTTTTTTATAATTGCAGGTTCACCCAAATAGTTTCTTGCATTTGAAAAAGATGTGACTTGTTAATACATCATGGCAAAAATAATTAAAATTGTAGATATTCATGATATACCTACCGAGAAACCCACTGATCCATTCGATTGTATTTATTTTTTTTTGATTGGTCAAGAGAGAACACACGAGGAATTACAATGTCCTGCTGATACGAAAATAACTGATGTAGATATTTGAGCTGATTACTATTCATTTCAATATATTATACAAAGGTGCAAAGCAATACACTGGTTCCATGTGAAATTAACTTACAGCAACTGGATGAAGGAAATGGCATTGCATCAGCATTGAAAACCACAAGGCAAAGTGGCACAACACGTGCAAAAAGTAATTTGCTGATCTTAAGATATCACGTCATGAAAAAAAGAAACTAACATCTGATGTTGTTGGAGATTCACAATCTGGACATGAAAGTAAACTAGCCGCCAGACGCAGTTGTGGTTATTTAACAAAAACAATGATGCCCGGATGATTTTTTGTGGTGATGAGTCTGGAGACATTCATGAGACATCAATATTCATGATAGACAGACGAGTACAGGAATGTGCACTAGAACTACAAGATACAGTTCTTTTAGCTAAACTTGGTGCTGGTGATTTTAAATCACAGGAGGCAAAATATCATACCACTTTCTAGATAAATCTTTAAAATAGGACACAAAAACCGAAGAGGAACGTCAGGAATCGGTCGTTCATGGACTCGTTCTTGCCGAATTGGTAAACTATATTGATGCATCACGATCTGAAACTGACGCCGTCCCAGTATTCAAGCTGATAGACTTGCAAAAGCTATATACCGAGCGTCTTGAACAATTAGGCGTATTCCATGCCTTCCATGCAAATTTATCTCATAATCATTTGGTTAAGGGCATTTCATTTGGACATAAGTTACGTATTACCCTTGTATCAGGAAAAGGCAAAGTCTGCTGCAGTTATTTGGCACTCAATGACCATTATCAAAGAGTGTGTCAATTTTCTTAATCCAGGACAAATACCTGTTATGGCATGTGATCAGCCACGTTATGCCCTAGCAAAAAACCTACAATGGATTTGGCCTGAGATATACGGAGAGAATCTTTTTGTAGTGATGTATGGTGGTCCTCACATAGAGATTGCTGCTTTGAGAACGATTGGGGATTGGATACAGGATAGTGGCTGGGTGAATGCGTTAAAGTCAGTCTAATGTTACATCTGCCGGTACAGCAGACTCATTCCTTAAGTCATCACATGTTACTAGAACCCGACATGCGCATCAGATAACTGCTTGCTCATTACATATTTTGATGCATAAAGCCTATACTCAATTCTTAGACAGTGTCGATGATATAGGGGTCAATAGTCTCAGTATTGAAGAGTGGCAAGAAAGAAGAGAAATGGACAGTCCACTTTTCAAAATTCTGGTCACTTACATTGCAGTTTGAACCGAAAGTTCTTATCTTTGTCAGGTCTCTGCGAGAGGAAAATTTGGGCTGTGTAATGAATATTTGACCATGTTAATTCCCTGGTTCTTTGCTTTGGACCATCCAAATTACGCTCGTTGGCTCCCTATTCGTGTCAGAGATATGATAGCATTGGACGGCGAAGCACCAAGTATAGCGATAGAATTCAAGAAGAGTCATTTTGTTGTACAAAAAACTCACCACGCATTTTCTGCAATAGCTATCGACCATGCTCAAGAGCAAAACAACAAATTAGTGAAGGGAGAAGGTGGAGTTATCGGGCTTACAGAAAATGCATCTCACCTTCTACGATGGACGGTATGTGGTCCAGAAATGGATAAACGGCAAATTAGTTCACTGAAACATTGTTCGTTATTTTCTCAGTTGTATGTCTTGTGTCAGGATTGTGACGGTAAACTTGACGAATTCTTTCGTCATGAGAATCAAGCGTATCCACCTTCTCTTTCACAATTCGGACAGTTGAGACTCGGTTCAAAGTCAGATGTGTTAGTGCCTCTAGAGAAGATCATCACATCACAAACTGAAAGTCCTGAGATAGAAGCTTTGATCTGAGACGGAGTTGTCAATGTTAATATGCTGGAGCCAAGATTCTGCAAGACGTTCGAAGATTATGCCAAAAACGTGTTTCTACCT
This sequence comes from Dreissena rostriformis, assembly GCA_007657795.1. Lineage (NCBI taxonomy): Eukaryota > Metazoa > Mollusca > Bivalvia > Myida > Dreissenidae > Dreissena > Dreissena rostriformis. The sequence goes on from VMBQ01000612.1 coordinate 114,807, forward strand.
TATAGTGATAACCAATTAAAGACATGTAGCAGAGTAGATGGTGTATGGGATGAATATCGCCAAGACAGTGTGAAAGCTTCAACTCGTGGCAAGCGTGGAAAAGGAATAAGAAGACGTGTTCAGGCAGATTCAGCCATTCCAGGAAACTGGGAAACTATTATTCGCATTGATGACACTAAGAAGGAGTTATTTACCTATCTAGCAGAACAGTTATCGACATTTAACGCAACCGATGAAATTGGACGGCCACCATTTAAAAATGGCCGCCATACCCCTGTATGCAAATGTTTGAGAGTGGGGCCATATCTGATATTGTTCAGTATGCTCTTAGCTAGTATTCTGCAAAGTTTCATGCTTTTATCACATCTTAAACAATGCTGGTGAAAATCTGCACACATCGACTGGACTATAATAAGGTTTTTCTACTTCTGCTTAACATGTACTAGTCTGCAAGGTGTACTCAATACACTAATTCGTCACGCTCTTGGTTTGCAAATGTCTTAAGGAAAATACTTATATTATAAGTCCTACATATTGTATGACTAAGATTACAAACGGTGCATTGTGCTCATACGTTGAGAACAGAATTATAGATTATTAACTTCAAGTAAATAGCCACACGCAATCGCCAAGCGCTGCTGTTATTTAATAGACAAATATATCAAAATGATAGCCACATTGTGAGCATATTTAATATTAATAAATAATATACACCTAATTATTGATCAGAAACAAGTCAAATTTTAAAGTTGAATGATATTGTCAACTCATTTTGATATTATTATGAACTAATTCGTACACTATTTATTGAAATACACTGTTTTACACGCTGACAGTGTGTTGAAATACACTGTTTTGGGGTCTTTGTCTATTCCTTTAACAAACCTCACTTCAATAAATAATGACAATATCTCACTATTCGTACACAAATTTGGGACAATTATTTCAATAAAATCGGATAAAAATAAAATATATAACGAAAGTTTCTGTACAAATATTCAATATTTTGTTTGTATGTATATTATAAAATAACATGTATATATACATTTAATATATATATATATATATATATATATATATTGTTTGAATATATATATATATATATATATATATTAAATGAAACAGTTTGTCATGTGAATACATGTACTCAAATATTGGGAATTGAAACAATATGGACATATATTTGCATATTAAAGTGATTTTTTACGAATAAACAATCACGTTTTGATATGTGTATATCATGATTCACATGCCCTGGGAATTTGTAGACGCATACTAGCTTTTATAAGCCTACAGTTCAAGTATTCATGATTATATTTGAGCTGAGATAAAAGTTGTTTGTTTTAAGGACAAGATGTTTATCATATATCAGATGTCTACGTCTTAAGTTTGATTTTATCAGTTTGTAAAATGAAAATGTTCAGTTTATGAATTGTAAATGCTCACATTAAACCGCAGTTTTCGTGAAAATCGCAAATTTATGTTCCACGATTCTGTATAGCAAGTAATTTAAAAAATAAATGAAATGTAGATGAATTGTTTAATTAGTGTTTAAACCTCAGATCGTCACTGTTTTCATCCGTTTCTCACTCGTGTTTTGATTTTATGCATCTGTATTTCATTTTTTTTTTAATTTATGTTTTTTTGCGAGTCATGACCAGTCTTGATTTAGAAGGTTGAATGGTCGTATAAAAACGACGTGACCAATTCTCACACAAGTTCTGGGAATCATCCCAACGATCTTCAGATTTCTTTTCCAGATGTCTACCAACTGAGCTAAATAGGCTTTTGACGTTATATGAAAATCCCTGGAAAACAAACGGTAAGAGATATGTATCCTGCCTCTGTTGCAAACATTGACCAAATAAAGCAGGGTCGAATAAATTGTCCTATCTCCGGTAAACAGGAACTAGTGTATTCCTACGCACGCTGGGACACATAGTTGAGTGTAACCTTTTCAATACACTACACAAGGGTGACGCATTATTGAGACGCATCGTGAATGTAATCGTTCATATTACATATCATCCTACTTTGCATCTTCTTTAAAACATTTTTTATTTCCATTCACTTGATAACGCAATTTATGACGTTTCTCGTGTGACGTCATTTCTCTGACGAAACGTATCTAGTTGAAGCAAGACTGTGTTGATTTTAGGGACAAGAATTTGGACATGGTGGTTTTTAACAGTAAACTATTTTCGGATTGTGTGTTTGTCATGCATATTTGTTAATCTCGATAGGAATAAAATAACTCGTTCCGACAGGACTACGATTTTGTAAATCGTGTTTGAGCTATAATTTAGGTCAGAATGGTAAGCATTCGAGGCAAACGCCATGACGAAATAGTTTGATTTAAAATACATTTCGATAAAGGGATGGACGAACAGAACATGTAAATACGCATAGTGGTAAATGTATTGTTATACGAATTTGATTAAAGCTGTCATCGAGGTAAATACAATTGAGTCTTTGTTTTGGCTGTTGAATATTTGTTTTCATTTATAATGATAAAAAATAAAAATCGGTTTTTGTTTTGCTGTTGCTCATTGTTTTCAATTTCCAACATTAAACATATCACATTCTCGATTCATGTTTAATTTTTTCTCATAATGTCAATAGGAAAGTATTTAAAGGACCAGTTAAATGTGGAACTATTTGTTACTTGACATTATCGGTAGTTATTCGGTCGTAAGAGATGTTATTTGCATGTAGGAGCTGACGAGAATATTATTTTTTTTGTTATCTGCATTAATCATGTGTCTTTGATAAAATGCGTTACCGGCATAATTTTAAATGAAGCAGGATAAATAGAAAACATGGTTGGTGCCGAGATGGAGAAAGTTTATCCGGTTCGGCCCGAAAAAGATTTCTTTATCTAAGCCTCACCGGATAAACTTTCTCCATCTCGGCACCAGCAATGTATTCTCTATTTATCTAGCTGGGTATACGTTCATATGTTCAGGCAACAAATCAGCATTAAGCTACATCTTTGGTAAGAAACATACCACTTCACATTACAAATCCCAACATACAACCCACACATACAATAAATCAGTTTACTTATGTGTCAATGTTTTAATTTACCTCGACATTATATCAAGTTAACACGAAGCAGAATATGATGATTTTGTAAATCCTTTTTTTTTCGATCATCTGTTTGGATGATATAGACTGGTATCTTAAATGCAAAATTACAGTTTTGTTGTAGGTGTGTGAAAATTATGTGCACATTCGATATGTAATGCAAAATATAATAAACATTTATGTTTTTGTATTTGAATTGAAGCGGTTACCTTTTGATATACGTTTATCCCAAAATGTGTAATAAATTTCACAGACATATTTGAAAATGGATTTCTTAATTAGAAACGGTATGCCCTGCCGCTATAATCATGGCACGGCAATAGGAACCAACAACAATTGATTATTAACAAATTGACACTCACATATACGGGTAGTATAAAAGTTTATATATTTACTGCTTTATTCAATATGCTTTGTATTATATCAAGGAAGTTATATCCATGACGGTTGCAAATTGAATTGTGGTAGATGCAAGTGTGAAATACGTTCACTGCAAAAGGCGTAAATTAAATTGCTGTCGACCATAATGAAACTAACTCAGATGTTCATAACACATTTTGTTTTGTTATTACATCTGGGTTCACTGCTGTCAGTAGACTCTTTTTGAATGAACTAAATTTTTAACACGAAACAGATGATTAAATACTCTAGAGATAAAACTAACAAAATATAATATATAATATTTTTAAATAATTGATGCAAAATTTTGGCAAAACAGTGAATGCGTATTCTTAAGAGATGCCAATCGAAACCATAATTCGTTGCTGAAATAAGATTTAGTGAAATGTATCTTGTATTCCTAAACTTATTTAGAAAGTATTTATCAACAAAAATATATTGTAAACAAATAACATTTAATGCAAGAAATTACTTTATGTTCCGGTATATAAATAGTTCAATTGATGTCGTTATATGTAATTCCTTTAAAAAAAACAAATACTTACTTCATGGATTCATTAATAGTTTTGTACATTAGTTATTGTTAATTTTATTGTATAATAAACATAATTTTCAAATAACATAATCATATGAGAATAGCAGATGGTTTACAAAAACACAAAATAAAACTTAATGTTAAGATAACATGTATTAATTCATGGGGAAAAAAATTTCTTTCTTACAGAAAGATATAAGACATATACATTCGGTCGGGATAAACAAACTATAGCTGTAAGCTGTTTGCGGGTCAGCGGAACATGTATGTCCAATACCAAGAATATTAGTCATAGTGCTTGAGTATGACGTTAACCAGGAAAAGGTCAATGGAATTTGCCATAAAAGGGAAAATCTATTAATTACACTCAAAAGAACTATCTTACGGAGATTCCGGAGATTGTCTATTTATCACGATCGAAACCCTGTAGTACCGTTATTTAAAGCTATGTCTTGCTGTACTTGTCATCTTGTGTTGCAGGTAATTGTTTCTGTAGTTATCTACATTTGGGATATTTATTTGTTGTTTGTATTATTCTATTAAGTGCGGAATTTTTAGTTAATAAATGATATCAAGTGTATTTGGATTTTATTATTATAATTGATAATATTATATTGTTAATTCTACAGGATTATTTGGTATGTAAACAATTACGTAAAAATTATAATTACTAGACCGCAGACTTATATTATATACCAGGTGCTAAAAGAAATGCTTAGTATTGTTAGTTATTTGCGTTAATGGAAATTACTGTGAAAATGTTTTATTTCAAATTTGACATTAGATACTTTTATAAACTGTGCATGCATATGCGTATGTATACTATTTTAATATATATATATATGATTATAAATATCATCTTGTTTTGCAGACAAAAAAACGTTGGACTACCTGAAACAAGATGGTTGGTTTTGAATTAATATAATCAACCACCAGACAAGGAATATAAGTAATAATTAGCTCTAAACGCAGCAATAGAAAGGACATTTAATAAATAAATAGAAGAAACATTCAGCGAACGAAATACATATTGAAATATCATAAAATCATCCGAACGATCCCGTGTAAGAATTAAACATTAATCATTAATACATTTCACTGTATGACATATAACTAAGTAGTTATTAAAAAAGGTATTTGTATGGCTGCAATTATTGTATTTGGTATTAGCATTTTGATTTGTTATCCGGATAGTAACTTCCACATTCATTGAAGCATCCTTAATATCGTATAATAGTTATCCTTTGTGAGAATGCGGAATGACGACGTGGATATCTAAACGGTCAAGTTTTAAAACGTCACACGTCTTCAACATATTTATTGTCACACAAAATGCGGAATTGTAGCGATTATATGTTATTATTTCTTAAACAAAAAGGGATGCGAAGATGTACGATAAACAGAAAAACGGGTTACAGCCCTATCGTTTTTTATTTATTAGGCAAGACACAACGCTTTTTTATTTGAAGCCTCACCTTTTGAATGTATATGTTAAAATTACAAATCTTGTTTATCTTTCAAACGTTTTCATAGTCCAATGTTAAATTAAAACAGCGTGTTCATAAAAGAGAACGCGTACGTTGACATATGTAATTTTGACCATGAAATAAGTAATCAATCGACATAAAAGATAGCAGTTTGTAGTGTAACACGTTATTTTGATTTACATTTAAGAAATTTGAAAAACGAATGGACAACTATATATCAATAGGAAGCAAATAAAAATTGTTTTTATACAAAATTTACATTGATGACTGTTTTTAAGAAAAAATAGTTTGGATGTAATCCAAAACGATTAATTTTAGCATGATACGTCCTCCGTATAAAAATGCATAAACAGATGTTGACAGTATTGACACATGCAACACGTCAATTGTGTTTTCCTGAAAAATACCGTGTTATTCTCATGTCATGCTGCTCACTGGCCGGATATCTTGGTAACTGATGGTGTACTTTCTGTAGAAGGATTGTAAATATGCAGATTGCTTCTTTGCCGAATTTAACAATGTTGTCATGATATTGGTGAACTTTAAGACCCTTGTATTCGCGATATCTCAACACATGCCCATTAGATTGTGGTTCAATGGCATACTTCGTTTGTATTAATACATGATAAGTAAACATGTTTACAGATGGGTCACACGCATATAGAGCCTTGAAGATATGTATCTGTTGTGGTTCATTCCGTTTTTATTTGTAATTATTTGTCCATAAATTATCACCAATTGATATGAAAACATGTTATACTAAAATCTTAATAAAAGTTCATGTACCGAGAATAACCTGCAATTTCGTTCAACGTTTCAAAAATTAAACAACTTGCAAAACTGACATCACTTTAATTTGTAAACGAAGTTGAGATTTTATAACTCGGCTATGCCCCGCCACTTGTTCACTTCACAAAAAGATGGAAAATAAGTGTGGGTTATTCCGCAACAAACAAACACACAAATCGTACTAGTTGCGCAATTGTTATATTTAAGTTTACAAAACAGTGAACATTTTAATAATTTAATGCGGAAATCAAACTGGAACAAATCTTAGACGAATTATATGATATGTATACAACCTTTATATGTGTTACCTTGGTTGAAATAATATTCGGTCATGTATATGAGAAATGCCACTTACGTAATACTATTACGCTATCTATAAATATATGTTTTTTTTTTAAATCAGACTGTTTATGTTTAGTATTGAAACACAAACCATTTGCACATGCTTGTGTATAACATTGAATTATGGACCGGTGGCCTTTATTAACTATCAACTTCAGTTCATTTCTGTTCTGTCCATTATTGCTTCCCTTTGTTTCAGCAAAACGTATAACGTCACTTGGATTATTAACTCGATGTCTTTTAATAAATCCGACGTGATGTTGATGTGTTTGATGTTTTGAAGTCAGGGAGACGAATGTGTGTTTTCTTTTTAAGGAATAACGACATATACAATATTACCATTGTTCTAATATAATACATACAAATTATATTAATTCGTGATAGAAACGAAATAATGTATAGCCAAGTGTTGGTTATTGGGATAATAATCAACAGTTTGTCGATCCGATGCTTTTTAAGAAACCACCCTGGAAACTGGATCTGTACGCACCATTGCTAGTTATCACCGCAATAACAACACTTAGCCGTTAATTATTTCTATTTATACCCCGCAAACAAAGGTGCATGTGTATCATCAATGTTGGGGGATCTGAACCTTCCCTCACTACAAGAAGGGGAACGCCACCAAAAGATTTAAGTTCCTGTACAATGAAGTGGGCGTACGTACGAGCTGTCAATATTGACCACTATTGGCTTCGTCTCAGACCGAAACGCACTATATGGGATACGCATTTGGAGAACTACATCCACCAAAACATGGTGTTAAAATCAGCGAACAACTTTTTGTGCTACAAACCAATAACTCCAACAGTGATACATTTAAATACTCTTTCTTTCTGCGAACCGTTCTTGACATAAAGTTACTAAGTGACAGCAGTGTGAACTAAATATCCACATTTTGTTAAGGCTGTAATATCGGCAAAAATGGGATATTTGTCCAGCTCATGTTTACATCCCGTTGAATAAAATCCAAACTTGGTTACTTCAACGTATCTTTCAGATTTAGATTTCAAAAAGTGAGTGTGTTAATTCTGGAATCACCCCGTCGGTCGGTCGGTTGGTATGTAACGCTACATATTGTATGTTTTTGGCTTGAACAAGTCTATCCGTTTTCTTCGTATCGAACTAATCGTAAATGGATTGACATGGATGTTTGCATTATAAAATGTGTCTGTCTATTGACATCAGTCAATGTCATTGGAAAGGTAAGCTGATCGAATGCTCACGACTTAATTTAAACCAGTGTTTACACGCTTACATTCGTCGTTACTTCAGATATCCAATGCATCAATCAAACATCTACTGACACTATCAAGCTCATGTAAACGCATTGTTATTGTCGTACCTAAAACACTGGCACGATTTATTTAGTATAGCTAGGCCGCAAGTCAAAATTTTCGTACATGCAAATATGTATTAAGTGTTTATCCACGTTTCACGAGAGTACCACAATCTATTTACAACGAACAGTTCCAAAAAAATAGTAACTAATGATGGTGTTACTAAGTTATTGATTATTTGTATAAGAAACGTCGAAATATTTTTGTTATCAATCAAATCCATAATCTGCAAATGCAAAAGTTCATGAAATATAGATATAACAAACTGACTTGTTTATTTGTAAATGTATTATTTAAATATTTTATTCAAAAGTAGATCTATATTTTTTTTACAAAATGCACAATATACACGTATATATAATAAATATGTTATACATATTTTTATCAAAGCTATCAAAAGTCTCCCTAGTACAAAAAAGGATGACGCAACAATTATTGTACACTAAACAATAGAAAGAATAAAATATATCTAAAGTGATAGAAATCTTACAGCTTTGAACATTTTGAATGTTGACAAACATTGTGTGTGCATGATACAAAATTGAATACACCAAATACAAGTATTATTTTTATTAAAAACCATTAGGATTATAAGGTTAATGGGAAAAATTTGTATTGTTGAATTATTACTTATATATGAAATAAAAGAAAATTCAACCAATGTGTTGTTATATATATGGTATTTATTTTGTATTTATTTCCGAAACCTTATACTTAAAAATGTACCTTTTTTTAATTATTTTAAGCTTATTCTATTTACTTATTGATACTATGGAATGGTCGATGATTACGGTGTGAGCGTAATAACAGATATTGCTATGACTGCATTATATTAATTAATACCGTGTTCTGACGCCCCGTCACCGAAGTAATAGTTCATATACATTACATTTGCATCTCGACTCGGCGGCGCCACTCGAGAATCCATAGCATGTAAAACTGTTAAATATCCATCGAAATACTCATCGCTCATAAATCTAAATATAGGAGTATTTAAATTACAAAAACATGATAAGGAGTGAATTTTTTGTAACCATCCACCGTTAGTCATGTCTGTAAGACATGTGACATATTGCCTATCCAAACCATGAGACTACATACAACACACCATTTATCAAAGCTGGGGTCACTGCCTTAGGATGTTAAATGCAAAAATGATTTCGACGCTAAGCATCACATACTACACGGTACAGATCTTACAGATCATCGTCCTTTACACTCAAAGGAATTATTGAATTCAACTCTTAGGCAGAGCAGATAAACGGTGTGTGTCGTCAGATGTAGTATCAACATATAGTTATACTAAATTGAGAGAAGTGATGAAACACATGAAACAGTCTATTGTTACAATTGGTTGGAGACAATTTATTCCTTAATGTATTAGCCTCGCTCCGCAAAAAAACGGGTTTAATGCATATGCGTATAGTGTCGTCCCAGATTAACCTGTGCTGTCAACACAGGCAAATCAGGGACAACACGTTCCGCCTGTATGAGATGTTTTTGTTTACGGAAAGACACAAATCCAGTTTAAGCGGAAAGTGCCGTCCCTGATTAGCATGTGTGAACTGCACAGGCTAATCTAGGACAACACTTGACGCACGTGCATTTAAACCTCTTTCCACAGAGCGAGGCCCATATGGTATTTGACATCAATACATGTTTTGATACAATGAGGCTCAGATACAAACAATAGACTGAGAAAGTTTGGATTTGAATAATATGTTTGTCCTGTATAGTTTATGTATGTATTCATTTATGTTTTGCTCGCTTAGCTCGTTTATTATTCAAGATTTGTTTACCAACAACGCAATGGTAAAATGCATGTTTTCTAACAGTTCAGCGACTGTTTGGAAAACCCGGTGCCAATTTTTGCGGTACGAATACAGAACCCAACAGAAAAAAGGCCACTGTTGGACACATAACGAGCAATACGTACGATCATTGTTACAGTGTGCTGAGTATGAATTTTCATCGGGCGTATATATGTTTTACATTTATAAATAAGTTTGCTTAACATATGTTATTGATAGGTTCACGTTTTTTAACTTATACGTTTGGTTATCTGTGCGCCGTGCGTTCTATACACATAATGTATTTGCATGAATAGTGTATACAAACAATTACATGTACTATAGTTGACCTTGTATGTAAAAACAAAATACACGAAATACATAGAAATGCTTATGACTTTTGTATACATTCTTATCGGTTGTATTATTTTGATTTAAATGTACACCTTTTAAAAAAAGTAAACACTTGACGTGGTTTAAACTGAAGCGCCATTGTGATGCACCGGAAGGGAAAACCAAGAAGTAACTCTGACTTTGTATCTTTTATTGACAATTCGTCGTCCGAGATTTGTTCAAACATCTGCGCCTTTAATCAAAATGAAAACTTAAATTCCATGCAATATGAAAGAGTTTTTTTACAATTTTGCATAAAACGCAAGAACTGTATTTAAACTGCCGAAAGTGGAAATGCTTGAGGATGCAAAACACGCCAACGTCATTTCGTTCAAGACATTCATTGATCTTGTTGACGCCAGCCACATTCACATGCAAACATTTGTCTTTCGTCATTCACAATTGACGATGATAGAATTTCATTAAACATATTTCTATAGTTTAAATAATTTAACATTATTTATACTCTTGCCAGTTTTTTATTTATATATTTTTGGTTATTCAATGTCCTGCACAAAAATAGTATCACATGTAGACGTAACAGTCGTATCGTATCATGTAATTTTAACGCATTAATGTCAGTTCAATCGCAGTCAATATGATGTTGATGCAACTTATAGTGTCCGTTACTGTGCAATTACTTTGATATGTGTTGTTGTGTATGACCATATGTTGCCAGTTTAGTATAACGACTTTCCAACATTATCACTAGAATGGCATGTTTGAGGTAATCGATTAAGATCAGCGTTTCATAATATCTGTATTAATATGGACAGGTAAATCTGTTTCACTCTTGATCCCTTACGTCTATCGCCTTTAGTAGAAGACGATATGAAACGTGCATATTGATAACGTCGTTATTGAGGGATGTGCTGGGTATATAGCGAGCAAAGAGTGCCTTGCAAGCACACTGTTTTCCTTCTCTCTATATTATAAACTGCTCTAGCACACGAACCAGCGTATATAGTCATATGTTAGATAGATATTTCACTGAACAACGAACACGTTCTAGTAAAGAAGTGATTTTTTGGCTGGAGAATTACGGTCGACTTGTTACGGCAGTGGAATTAAAATAAAGGACTTGTTTGATTCATCGTTTTTTTTTTGTAACGTAAGCATTTGATATTATAGCATCATTTGTGTCAGTGCATCGACGCATCATACATACAAAAAAAAACAGTTATTGTACATTTATTTACACACAATACCTTTCCGTTTACAACATTATAATCATTATAAGCATCACAAGCATGAACATCACTACATTTGCCACAACAAGCATTCAAGATAAATATGTTTCTCAATACTTCAGTTATTGTTTACTTTATAATTATTAATTATTAATAATAATAATAATAATAATAATAATAATAATAATAATAATAATAATAATAATAATAATAATAATAATAATAATAATAATAATAATAATAATAATAATAATANGTTTCATAATATCTGTATTAATATGGACAGGTAAATCTGTTTCACTCTTGATCCCTTACGTCTATAGCCTTTAGTAGAAGACGATATGAAACGTGCATATTGATAACGTCGTTATTGAGGGATGTGCTGGGTATATAGCGAGCAAAGAGTGCCTTGCAAGCACACTGTTTTCCTTCTCTCTATATTATAAACTGCTCTAGCACACGAACCAGCGTATATAGTCATATGTTAGATAGATATTTCACTGAACAACGAACACGTTCTAGTAAAGAAGTGATTTTTTGGCTGGAGAATTACGGTCGACTTGTTACGGCAGTGGAATTAAAATAAAGGACTTGTTTGATTCATCGTTTTTTTTTTGTAACGTAAGCATTTGATATTATAGCATCATTTGTGTCAGTGCATCGACGCATCATACATACAAAAAAAAACAGTTATTGTACATTTATTTACACACAATACCTTTCCGTTTACAACATTATAATCATTATAAGCATCACAAGCATGAACATCACTACATTTGCCACAACAAGCATTCAAGATAAATATGTTTCTCAATACTTCAGTTATTGTTTACTTTATAATTATTAATTATTAATAATAATAATAATAATAATAATAATAATAATAATAATAATAATAATAATAATAATAATAATAATAGTAATAATAATAATAATAATTATAATATTTTGTATAACAACATATAATCATTATAAGCATCATCAGCACGAACATGATTACATTTGACTTTGCAATAATAAGCATGCGAGATAAATATATTCTCTCTACTTCACTTATATGTAACGTTATAATCATAATAACAATTATAATATAACTTGTAATGCATGGGTTTAATATTTAAAGTCATATTTTAACCTCAAACATCAAGTTTTGTGAATTACACCTTTCTAAAAATAAGTATGATCGCACATTTCGCCAACCTTAACAATAAAAAAAACAAATCCAAAGTTTTTAATTTGTTGTGCATTCTATGTTTGTATTCCCATTTTGATAAAAGATATGCTCTGTATTATCATGTCCTCTTATTTAATGACAATTCATATTTAACATAAATATAGCGATCTTCATAATTTAGTTGTATCCTCTTATTTGAAACAAATTGATCGGATATTGTCCATTATATAACAACATTGACATATCGATATATTAGCACATTTCTGATTGACATCATTTAACATATAAAATATATCAACGTGTTTAATGATTATAAAAGTAATGTACAGTATTTCCACACATGTTCTAGTTATAAAGAAATTCTCTACGGACAACGTCATATTTACTACATTGATAAATGCATGATATTCACAATAATATATATATAGTAAATATGACGTTGTCCGTAGAGAATTTCTTTATAACTAAAAAATATTTTTTTATTTATTTTTTTCGTTTAAACAAATATTAAATATTCTCTAAGTATAAGCAGCATTCAACTACCTACCAACTTCACTATTAATGTGTGGTTGGAGCACCTAAACTTGGCAAAGGCTGTTCTATATATTAGCGGAATGTCCCACTGCAAATGGAAACCTTGCGGTGTTAAGAAGAGACTTATAGTTGTTATAATGTGTAAATCAAGATGCATTGCTAATGTCATTGTGCCAATTATGGGAGACGCAATCAATTATTCGCTGGCGAAACTTGTATACAAATAAATTTACAATTCCATATTATTGTCTGTAAACACTGAATATTAATGCCAATGATTTATGAACACAATTGTAGAGTGACACAAATGTGTATTTAATTTATAAGCTACATATGTTAACAACGACGACTTCAATTATCGTTTTTAGATAATAAAGAATATCCCAAAATAGTTTGCTAACTTAATGTACTTCTCTAATGCGACTGTTAGTACACTACAACAGCTATTTCAACGAAGTTAGCGAAAAGAAGACTGTTATGATTATTTCCCATTTAAGCATTGTAGTTTCATCAATACACATTATGTATATTTAAGCCAGATTTGCTTCAAGGCAAACAGTATGCGATATAATTTCTGTCTCTAGATGCAATAATAATAGGCACATGTTTGAAATGTTCGTTGCTTATTCCCTAAGTGACAAAACGCAAGATCGATATCTAGTTTGTAGGATATAAAATTGAATTAACTGTCTGGTGACGGTTTTCCACGGTCTCAGCCGAAACCTGTCACTGTGATGTTAATTTCAGTTAATTGCTGTTTAGTACCTAAGCGACGCATTTGGAAGATTGTCATTGGAAACTTTTTTTTGCATGCGTTTTCGTCTCCTTCAAGGACATGGTAGTAATATTCATTCATCTGTGTTGTATTTGTTTCACAGAAAAATAGGGACTAAATATATGTGACAGAATCCAATTTCTTATTTCTAAGGCTGCAGTTAATGATTTGCTGATAATGAGGTTATGTTATATATGAGGATCAAATACGATACTTAAGAGACATGGTTGTGCCGCATTGCTATCAAATTAAATTGTTCGCAATATAGTCAAGGCGTTTTGTTATAAAAAGCTCACTGCTGCTTACGTCGTTGGATGTTCATGTTGTTCACGTTTAAATCCTTAGTCAACCAATACTACCAAGTAAACGTTATTGTTAACTAGTTTCTGACATCATATAAACTAAATTACAAAACCAAAATCGGTGGAATTCTCCTTTAAACTATTTAGTAATTATTAATTGTATTAATTGTATACTTTATTTTAAATAAGACGATACTGTGCGATGCCCCTTATCTAACACTGATGAGAACATTGATGATAATTAATATTTATATATATAAATCTTTTTACAAAAATAATGGGAAATTGCCATCATAAAATACAAGATAATTTATATGATGTCCGTATTTAGCATTGTCAAATATGTTTCCGAATACGACGACTTGGAAGGCGGACTACTTAATAGGTTATACATCGTGAACAAAACGTAACAGTATAATCTACAATTGGGAAATAGTTCTCTATTTAGACGAACCCAATACACTTTCTTAATTGTTCACGTAATACGATGTTTTCGTGCGCGTTCTTTAAAAGCATTTTGTGTAAATGTTGCGATTTCAACTCCAAATCGTTGTTTTATAGTATATTTAATGTTTTATTTAATCACGTTATGAGTTTAGCATTGAATGGAATATTACATTTCTATGGTTGTCTAGTGTATTGTATTGCATTCGTTAATTGTGTAATATCGCATCTTACAATCAACTCCCGCGATACCACTCACCACTGTCATATCATATTCCCAATGTATACTCTATTGAAAAAACGTAAAGTTTATTTATGCTGTTCAAACATACAAATCCCTACCATAAACATAACTAGATCAAAATATATATGTTTTTCTTACCAACAAAACGTCCGCATTTAAATAAACCGCATGTTTTTGTTAGAATTGATGCAGTTTAGCATCAATTAAATTGTTTTCGGTGGAAAAATGCTTTACCATTACCTTGTGTTTTATTTTACTTAACCGTCTTAAAAAAATATATTTTGTCTGTTTAAGCTACTGATTACTGTGGATAATAACGGTTTGCTCCCAGGGGTTATTATGAATTTTAGGATGTCTTTTTTGAATTATTAATGTCATTAAAGTACGACAGGAATATTGTTACGAAATTATTTCAAAGAAGAGTGCTCTCTGTCATGTTTTTCGTTGAATTCAGACACTAATCGGCTTGACACAGAGGAACAGGACTACATCATGCGAATATATACGAATTTATATGAATAGTGTTCAAGTGTAAGTGCTGGTGACTTTTTTAACTGTCAGGAACTTGTTTACATTTGTTTTTTCTCGTGAAGTACGTCAGTTGATGTCATGACTAAAGACTTATGACACTTTAAATCCTCAGATTGTTGAATTTTCACTGCAAGGTATTCATAATCGTTTTAGTTTTAGGTTTGATATCATTCGATGTCTTACATTTAGACTAACGTATTGGACATGTGTAGAATGATATCAATTCAGTATTTACAAACAGTACAAAAAGAAAAGCACTCATTTTGCGTGAAAGGTCATACTTCTTAGTCAAAAAGCTTACACATTTACAAGTCTGCGTGGAACAATCTACCCTATATGTCAACCTAAATCAAGTACATCCACGCGATGAAAACATTTGTTATGAATTCAACAACAATCTAAGTACGTTTTGTTCAGCGAATTACCATTTGAACAATTTTAACTGAAACTTGCTCATGACTTGCCCAAAAAGCATGCGCTCAGAACGAATCAAATATAAAACGCATATTTCATCAATTGATAATAATATAATCTAAGGAATTTCCGCGAGATTGTGAAAACAATCTCGTTAGTTATTATCGCAAAAGCAAACACTTAGCCGGTAATTATTTCTCATTTATTTCAAAGTGTGTTTTGTAATTCTGGAATCACCCTGTCGGTCGGTTGTATGCAACGCTTTAAATTGTACTTTGTGGCTTAAACTAGTCTCAATTTAATTTTTTACATTTTATTTAGAAGTAGATCTATATTTTCTTTACAAAATGGATAATATACACATGTATATCATAAGTATGTTATACATATTACTATAAAAGAATCTCTAGTAAAACAAAGAATGACGCAACACGTATTGTACATTAAACCATGTAACGTAACATAGATTAATAAATTAATGAAATATGTATATATGGATACATATTTAATTAATTTATTTATGGATATGAGAGATAATTTAATAAGATTACGATTCCCGTTGCAGCACTCTGTATGTCTAGCGACACTAAGTTATAATAGTAATCCCCTTGACCGGCATAGCTTAATAGATATATGAAATACTTAGTATGATTAGAATGTCCGTGTCAATACCTCTGACCCTTTTATCAAATGGGATAATACCGATGATGAAGATAATATTCCGCTTGCCGAATTGCAAAAGCATTTAAGAAACAAACAATTCGGGGACAGACATTCAAGCTCCAGTGAATCAGATACGATTCATTACGATAACAATAATTCACAAAACTTGCCTTTAGGTAGGTTTCAAACTGATTCATCAGATGATCAGATGCAAATTGACGCGATAGCATAAAGACATAAAAAACGAAAATTGACAAAAAAGACTTCACGTTCAAATAACGCAATGAAGAAAGAAATTTTCACATGCCTTCAGACAATTGCCGAACACATGTAAATGAATGAACTACAAAGCAAAGCAAAATAGATGTCGAGACTTAATGAACTCACAATGTTTGTATATAGCGAAATATGTTTTGCAAGTATATGTATTAACTATGTAAATAGAGGATTATAGAGGGTGTTATCGTCCGATTTTGATAATGTATCGTCATAAGCATTGATTTCCGGGTCTAGAGTGAAATGAAAATATCATATTTTTGTATAAGAATAAAATGGCAAATACCTATGCTCAATCGCGAATAGCTCTGAGGCGTAATACCACTGTGCTTTGTATATATCTCGATCATGTACAAACATGACAAGAAAGGTCACACCTGTCGCAAATGACGTGAAATACCTGTATCGTATATCGATCTAATTATATTGACCGAATCTTATGTAAGGTTGCACATGAAACATTTTACAAACATACGCATATCAGACAGAATTACAATAACGTACTTGACAATAACATTACCGGACGCTAGGTTATGCCCTACAGCGCTCATTGGAAGTAAACATCATTTTAGGCATAGGTAATATTTTAATACAGGTTGGCAATACTTTTAAAAGCGAAGCACTGTACCTTTTATTAGTATAATGTAAAAGATACAAATGTATTGCTATGAATCATTACATTTTTGATACTGATCGTATATGTAGTTTGTTCTGTTTAGTTTCTTTATAAGAATGACTACATTAAGACAAGGGATTTTTTGTAAATTTTTGTTCTCTAATTAAAGACAAAATAATACAGCACAATGCATTTTATTGAACAGACAAATTTATTGAATAGACAAATGTGTATATTTTAAATATAACACAATAAATTTGCGTCATGAGAATAGCGTTTCTCTAGCACATTATTTTATGTTGGTTTATCTTATCATAGGTGTGATAAGTAATCTGAGTGCTTAGGCAGCAAGTTTCTTTTACTATAAATATATATATATACAAGGCCCGTTTATCTTTTCATGTAATTAACCCTATAAGATTTGCCGATGCGATACAAGTAAAGGAGAAACAACAGCACTCCAGACATTGTTGGCGTGGATTGCCTGAGCAGCATGCGTTCATAACGCATTTGAGATCGTGATACAATCTCAACGCCCAACGTAACATAGATTAATAAATTAATTAAATATGTATCCATATATAACATAAACATTATGTTATATTTAATTACAGATAGACATTAATAATATGAATTTGTAAATGGATTTGGTCATCATAAGTGTTTAAAATATTTGGGTTGATGTCTTGCATGTAGAAACTGGTTCAAAATATGGGAAAGATTATCACTAGCAAGTAAACATAACATATCCCTGCACTCATTGTACAGTAGAATAAGTCAACAAGATGAAAGATCAAAGACAGTAAATATCTAGAGTCTGTATGTTTAACAAGGCATTTATTTGATGGAGTAGTCGACGCTGTTGACATAAGGGATTTGGGCGATGGTGCTTTGTTTGCATCAAAGTATGTGTACATTAAGACTTTATATCACCATGTTTGATAAGCGTTTAAATACTTGAACTGTGGTTTCTCAGTTCCCAGAGTTTAAGTATATTTAGCAATTCAACCAACCAGCAATAAGCACGTGCAAAAACTTACACTATTGACCAATCAAAGTTATTATTGAGTTTTATGCAAATTAACCTGTAAGCAAGTTTTGTAAGAATAGAACACACTTGGTTTAGATTTCGAGGCGAACGGATCGGTAAAGATCCAATAATGTAGTTATCAGAATGTTATTGTATGACTTAAAATATGAACTTTAATAGATATTAAAATGGACTAGAATTCATATATGGCGTTGTTGTTGAATATTTCATTACACCTTATACGGGGAAATTAACATTATTGGAAAGGGATGGACTTGCCCTATTCGCAATAATGTAGCAAAATGTGGTTGATGCGAATCTCGTCATTATGGCAATATGCGCATGACGTGAAAACGAACAATAAGCGACAACGTGACAACCATATAAACAATAGCAATACATCAAAAGTGAAAGAAATCTTACAGCTTTGTACATTTTTAATGTTTACACAGATTGTTCGTGCATGATACACATTGCATACGCCTAATAAAACTTGTATTTATATTAAACATCATTAGGATTATAAGGTTAATGGGAAATATCGTTTATTTGAATTCGTTCTTATATATGAAATAAAATAAATATCAAACAATTTGCTTGAGTTATATGGTTTTTATTTTGTATTTATTTCCAAAACATTTCTAAATAATATGTAACGATTCAGTTTTAAATTATTGTAAGCTTTTTAAATTTACATATTAATAATAGGGAATTGGCCAGTATGATATTGTGAGCTTAATAACATATTGTCACGATTGCATTGTTTTCGTTTATGTTGTGTGCTTGCGTCCCGTCACCAAAGTAATATTTCATATACATTTGCATTTGCATTATCCCAACTCGGCGGCCTCGATCGATAATCCAGAGCATGTAAATCTGTTTATTATCCATTAAACGACTTACCGCTCATACCAACACATATAGTATTACTTAAATTACAGAAACATGATGAAGAGGGGAATTATTGTAACCATCCACCGTTAGTCTTTTATGTAAGACACGTGACATATTGCCTATCCAATACATGACACTACACACTAGACAACATTTATCAAAACTTCCTTAGAATTGTAAATGCAAACAAGATTTCGAGACTAAGCATCACATACTATGATGTTGATGCAACTTCTAGTGTCCGTTACTGTGTAATGACTATGATATGTTGATGCGTGTACGACCATGTTTTGCCAGTTTAGTATAACGACTTTCAAACATTATCACTAAAGTGGAATGTTTGAGGGGACGATTAAGATCGCTTCATTCAACGCTTCACAATCTCAGTGATATACTTTGCTTATGTACATATTTTTCTCGCTTGATCACTAACGTCTATCGCCTTAACTAGAAGACAATAGTTTACGTGCATATTTAACGCCTGCATTATGGGATGTGCGAGGAATATAACGAGCAGAGCAAGCCTTTCAAGCGCACTGCTGTCCTTCTCTCTCTATTGGAAACTACTATAGCAGACTAACCAGCGTACATAGTCATTCATTACATATGTTTCACTGAAAATCGAACACGTTGAACTAAAGAAGTGATTGTGTGGCTGGATTATTACGTTAGACTTTCTACGGCATTGGAATTGAAATAAACCTGTTTGATTCATCGGATTACAAATAGGGTTTGCGCAACGATATTTGATCTTTTATTCAATGTTTAGAAAGCAAAACTGTTTTAAATATAGGCATTTTATAATATATCATCGTTTGTCTCAGTGCATCGTCGCAATATAAATACAAATTATTATACAAATTAACAAAATACCTTTCCGTTTACAACATAATAATAATAATAATAATAATAATAATAATAATACAGTTTTTTTGTATAACAACATATAATAATTTTCAGCACCATCAGCATCTGCAAGATTATTGTTGCTATAATAAGAATGCATGTTAAATTTATTTTCTATACTTCATTTATGTTTAACTGTATAATCACAATACAATTGTTTTTAAATTATTGTTATTAATATTATGTATATATACATAAAACTACATTATACATACATCTTCCGTTCCTGGATTGGGACTTTAATAAGCTTTATTCAAATAACGGACTTAAGTATTATGCACATTTTGTTAATCGGGTTTAAATATAAAAAAATCCTAGTTTAACCTCAAACATAAAGTATTGTGAATTACACCCATCAAAAACTAAGTATAATCGCACATTTCTCCAAATAATCGACAAACAATAGATTCGTTATGCTATTTTTGTGATTCCCCTTTTACTAAAACATATTATTCGTATAGTCATGTCCTCTTATTTGATGGCAAATGAAAATTTAACTTAAATATTATAGCGGTCTTCATACTTAAGTTGTTTCCTAGAATTTGAGTCAATTTTATCGGATATTAAACATTATATAACAACATTTACTTATCGATATTTTAGCACATTTTAGAGGGGCATATGTAGGATGCTTTAATGTTACGCCATGCAATATGACGGCCCTTGTTAAAACGCTCAAACTTTGAAAACATCTGTTTCTAAGCAACGCGTCTCTATTAGAAATTCAACTAATATTGTCTATAAACACGTATTAATGCAAATGATGAATGAACACAATTTAATGGTGATACAAATGCGCATTTCATTTGTAAGTTGCATGTGTTAACAACGATGATTTCAAAAGTCGTTTATGGATAACAACAGAGGATCCAAAATTGTCTTGTTATAACTAAATGTACTCTAATACGACTATAAGTACATTGCAACAGGTATTTAAACGACGTTAACGAAAAGAAGACGTTTATTATTATTATTTCTTTTTAAAGCAATTTGGTTTCATAAATATATATTTTATATATTTAAGCTAGATTTTCTACAAGGCAAACAGTGTGCGATATAATTTCTGTCTCTAGATGCAATACTAATAGGCAAAGGCTTGACATGTTCGTTGCTTATTCCCTAAGTGACAAAACGCGAGATCGATATCTAGTTTGTAGGATATACAATTGAATTTACTGTCTGGTGACGGTTATCCACAGTCTCAGCCGAAACCTGCCTCTGTAAGGTTAATTTAAGTTAATTGTTGCGTAGTATCTAAACGACGCTTTCGGAAGATTGTCATTTGGAAAAAGGTTTTGTGCTGGCGTTTTTGTCTCATACATGAACATGGGTTGTGATGTCCATGTACCTTGGTTGGATTTGATTTCCCAGATAATAGTGATTAAATATATTTGAAAAAATCCGAATCCGAATGCAGTTTATGATTAATTTCGCTTATAATCAGGGAATGTTATATATGCGGATCAAATAATATATTTAAGAGAAATCGAAATTGCTATCAAATCAAATCTCTCGAAATATATTCAAGACGTTTTGCTTGTAATAAAAAGCGCCCTGCCGCTACCGCATGTGGAGTTCCATGTTGTTCACATTTAAATCTTCAGTCAACAAATACTTGCAAGTTAACGTTAATTGTTACAGTGCATAAATAGTTGCTGCTGACTTAATATATGAACCAAATAACACAAATAAAATTGTTATAAATATCGCTTTTAACTATTTGGTAATTATTAATTGTTTTAATTATATACTTAATTTTGTATGGACGATACTATGCGATATCCCTTATCTAACTCGAATAAAAACATTTATGATAAATAATATTTAACAAACGTTTTTTACAAAAATTGTAGAAAATTGCCACTTCTAAAAACAATATACTCCATATGATGTCCGTATTTCGCAGTGTCAAATATGCTTCCAAGGAAACGACTTTCAAAGCGGACTACTTAATGTGTTACACATCGTAAAAAACTTGATCAATATAGACATATGTTTTTTTTAAACAACAACATACTCATTAAAATGAACCTCATGTTTTTTTTTAAAGAATTGATGCCATTTAATGATGAATTGTTTTTGGTGGACAAAGGCTTTTAATTATGGTTATGTGAATACCTTTGACTTTGTGTTTTATTCCACTAAACCATCATTGAACATAATTATATTGGTCTATTTCAATTACTGATAACTTTGGATAATTTTTATTCCCTGAGATAATGATGCATTTTTCTGATTTCTTTTATTGAATTGTTAATGTAGTTAAAGTACGATATAAACATTAATACTCAATTATTTCAAAGAAGAGAGCTTTCCGTCGATGTTTTCTTTGAAATCTTACACTAATTAGCTTGACACAGAAGTATATTTCAAAACACATGCGAATATATACGCATATATATAAAACATTGTTCAATGGTAAGATCTGATGACAATTTACTGGCAGGAACTTGTTTACATGTTATTTTAATTCTGGAAGTATCTCATTTGATGTCAAAAATTGAGACTTATGACAATTTGAATCCTCAGATTGTTGAACATTTACTGCAAGGAATTCTGTACACTATTATTTTAATTTTTGTTATCATTTGATGTCTTACCTTCATATTAACCCATTGCCAATATGTAGAATGATACCAATTAGGTATTTACAAAAAGTACAAACAGAACGGCACTCAGTGGTGTGAAATCTTTAACCTTTGAGTCAGAAAGCTTACGCATTTACAAGTATGAGATGAACAGTCGACCCTAAATGTCTACCAAAAGCACGAACAGCCACGTGCTATCAACATCGTAAACGAAAGCAACAACACACCAAAGAATGTATTGTTCATCGAAATATCATTTGCTCAATTTTAAAAGAAACTCTGGTTTGTGATTATAAGATGATTCATATCTGCATTATAATTTCGCTAAGTTTAAAAACTGATCTGTATTATTTTTGATACAACAAACAGTTGAAAATATTCGTAAACATACAGATGCTTGCACAAACAAGATGAATTTCAATAGGAAAAAGACTTACCTGCATCAACTTGAAACCAAAACGCATGCGCGCAGTAAGAACAAATACAACACGCAAATTCCATCATTTCAGATTAATATAATCTAAGGAATTTCCGCGCGATTGTAAAAGATCAGTTCAATAATCTATATCTCTTTTACAATCGCGTAAACAATTCCACACACACATTCAACGAACTAATGGCATACATGGCATATTTTGGTTTAAGACGGGTATATAAATAAAGTTGTGCTTTAATAAGTTATTTACTCGAACGGGTGCTAGTTTTTGTGATGTATTAGGGGGTTACACATTAAGCGTTTTCATCAGCCCGTATTGTGCATATTATAGAAACAAATCTTAACATTCATCGCATTACGTGACATATTGTATAAGATGTATACAAATGACTTTGTTGTCGCAATGAATTTCATATTCATTGCAGACCAGTGGTACTTTGATCGCAGTGTGTATGATGTCAATGTCCTTTATGTGTATCAAACAAATATTAAAAGAGTAAATATCGTACTCGAACTGCTGACGTTACTGGAGCCACATTATAAGTGTATTTGTATGTCTCTATTTGTTTTTTGCAGACAAACGCTGGGGGCGTCATATATCAACCGAGCAGCATCTGGTTCCTGTGATGGATCACATTCTGGTCATGAACGCGAGCAATACTAGCATCTCCAGCCGGGATATATTAGCGGGGAATCAGACAGGCAGCTTGACCGTCTACAAGTTACTGTATGATTACGTGCTTCCAATAATTGTACTGGTGGGACTTGTCGGAAATCTGACGTCCATATACCTGATACTGGTTGACAAGCAGTTGCGCAAAGTGTCCTCCAGTGTTTTTCTTATGTCTGTTCTAGCGGCGGACACAGGGATGCTTTTATGCCTATTACTGGTTTGGATTGAGTCGCTGGGATACCCCGTCAATCACCTCCCGGCAGTGTGCCGCATCAACGTCTATCTCACATACGTCTTTGGATTCCTCTCCATATGGTAAGACTGGAAAGGACCTACATGTTTTCCAACTCAGCGGATAATATCATAACTTGATACAAAACAATACAATTTAAGACACACAAGCATTTTCTTAATTAAATGGAATGTATAATTAAAGTAATATGGTAATTCACTTATATTACCAAAGGACAGGATTTATATGTTAGAAATGTTTTCGTGCAACGAGTGTGACCGAAAATGTATATGCATAGTTATGTAAAGACAGGTAATGCAATGCAGTTCTATATTTTGCACATGCCATGCATGTCATGCCCTACTGTTCGTCTAACAGGTATACCAATTGTTATGAACTAAACAAGTTCAGGTCTGTCAACTAAAATGGTTGTACAGTATATTTTAGACTTATAGGGATATGGATCACTTGCCTTAATTAAAGGACCGTATACTAATGCGAAGAGTAACTACCGCCTAATGCAACTGGAGTTCATATGTGTAAATCTGTCATACAAACTCATGCTTTTTTATGGTCTCTACTACATGCAAGATATATGTAAATAAATACATTTGTTAAACACGTATCGATCATACTTTTAATAATTGCAAAACAGTCCACACCTATATGACTTAAAATATGTATTTGATATATTTGTTTTGAAAGGTGAATAACTTAAGTTCACTTTCTGGAGATTGCCTATCATTCAACTAATTAATAACATAATTAAATAATAAATTGCACAGTATTTACATTTGAGTGTAGCGCACGTCGATTTCATGTTACATGTATGTGGTCTGCATCACCGTAGAGACGTTCATAACCATATGTCATCCAACCAAGATCAAACAGATGTGCACGTTGTTTAGAGCACGTGCTGTGGCGGTGGTGCTACTCGTCACAGCCCTGGCATTGTATGTCGTGGCACCAATTATCACGGAGGTATTTTACAGTTATTGCTATTACACATGAATCCAGTACGATTGCTTGAGCGAGCTCTACGCGAAATTAATCACATATACTTGAGATGTACTAATTAAATTATATAATTATATAATTAAATTTGTTTGTTAATTAAAAAAGACAATAATTGTTGCGCGGAACTTTGAGCAAAATAATTTTTATATCGATAGTAAAGTTCAATTTTTAGTTCGCGAATAATTCATGAATACTTCGCGAGCATTATATGAACCTTATATTGTTTTACTATATCATAGGATAATCAATATTGTTTGAAACAGTTATATAAATAGTATACGTGGTAATGTAAAATACTAGCTTGATACAGATACAAACTCCGGTACGAAATATAGTTCATGGTAAAGATGTAATTGATTGCGAAACATATAACAATCTCACCAGAAAGTTAGTAATGACTAGTATTAAACAGAATAATGATTAACCATTGATATTATTATGTTTGCAAAACAACTTGACAGAAGGCAAAAGGATCCTGATTTTGCAGCTAATTGAATCTTCTTGTTTTTTGCAAAAACCGTATAATACTAAATATTTATGAATACACCAATTTAATTCAATCTGTTTAGCTGATTGAGCAAGTTAATACAACTAGCATACATAATACATTATAGAACACTCAATTACATGCTTAGGTTTTCAATTATGTGAATTCTCTCTAATACAGGTAGAAAGTTCGCCTTATTCGAACGCCACCAAAACCTGTCTACCTATCGCGAAATACGGTGACTTAAATCAGCTTGTCTTCTACGCCGACCTTGTCCTAACCTTGTTCATTCCGTTTGTTCTCCTCATCATCTTGCTGACCTTCATGACTATCGCAATTGCTCGCTCGGTCAAGAGAAAACAGAAACGAACAATCAAGAATGAAGATGGATATCAGTCTAGCATATACAAACTTCCTCAGATTCGAGTAGCAAAGATGCTCTACATTTTATCGGTCAGCGTTGTGTTTCTCAATATACCAAGTCAAGGATTTAAACTGAAGTCCATTATTTCTGGACATAACTTTCTTGATGATGCGGAGAGCTTAATTCACCTCATATTGTTATTTGTAAGTTACACTTCTTTTTCTGTGAAGTTTTTCATATGTGCCGCTTGTAGTAAGAACTTCAGAAAGATGATAGACCAACATTGTTGTTCTGGTCGTGTGGCGCGTTATCACACTGTTCCGCAGCAGCAGACAATGGAGACGGCAACATGAATACATACGACATTGTTTAGCTTCTATTATCCGAAGTCATTGTTAGACAAAAACGGCTTCAGCTGAACGGAATCAATAAACACACATTTCATTCATCAAAGGAAATTAACGACAATCGAAATTGAATAAGAACATTAATTGTCTAATAATTGAAATTGGATAAACGCTGTTAGCTCAGCGAAATTTACTCATGCTGAACACTGAATAATCCTTGTTTATTTACGAAAGCGTCGCTTGCAAAATTGTATGGCTGTAACAAGGTTCCAAATAAGACATGCGTATGAACAGTTGCTGCGCACGGTTGTGTGATGGCTGCCAACTGACATGTAACAAACTCAGTATTTGCACATTTATTAAACAATTATTGACAATAATGTTGATATTATTTATGATGCGAGGTCATGTTCAATCAAACATTACATTCACTAAAAAGAAAAAATCACATGTGTTCAATTCCAGAACTATATTAAGTCCGTACCAAGAATGATTTTATTTGTAAATACATACATATTGTATTAAAAATACCATCACATCGCAATTTGCTGTTATCAGTCAGTTTTAGTCTTAGGAATTTCATTGTTTGCGATGAGTTCAACGCAACTGATATCGTTTGAATACGTTTTTCGTACATGTCATATTTTCTTTATTTGTTACATGTGCTCATGTTATATTTTAATTCCTTTCACCATAAGCGTGTATTGCCCTGATCATATGCATGTTTTTTACTAGTGTTGATGTAGTAATTAAAAACAAAATGCATATGTCTCCAATGGCAATATTTGTCTTTCTAAATAAATGTTTTGATTTACACATTATGCGTCATATGTGGTAAATACAGCATGTACGTCATATTTGGTAAACATGGCTTGTGCGTCGTTAGTGGTCAACATATCTTGTACGTCATAAGTGGTACACATGCTCTGTGTGTCAAATGTGGGAAACATATCGAGTGCGTCAAATGTGGTAAACATTACAATCACCACATAGACGAAACTGGTCAAGTCCCTGCGGAGATAGGCCTATGCGGCGTCATAATGATTTAATGCTAAATAAATCGTTCAACTTTACACCAATGGGCATACTCGTCAATTCATATATAGGAACGTATAGATGCACATGATTGGTGTAAATACACATAACGTACAACTTCAGCAAGAGAGAACACCTAAGGTTATTATACAAGTCGGTTGTTTATTAATACTGCAAATTGTCAGAACAAAGCTGATGATATGTTCGGGGATCAAAACTAGTGCATCCACACACCACAAAACATCGTTGTAGTAATCAAAATACTTGAGTAGACCATGACTTTCAGGAATTGATATTGGGTCCATACATTTGATCAACATGATTTAATCAGTGTTCCTTTCTTTTACAATCAGAGAACATAACTATTGATATGTAAATCCTTTATCTTTCATTTCATTTGTAAGGGCAACAAACGCCATCATTTAAAACCCAATGGACTGATTCAGCGGATGTTTTATTTGGATAATCATTGTCAAACCAAATAGCTTTTGTTATGCATAAAACAATAATTAGATGATTCAGTCTTTGACTGAGTCGTCGCGACTGTTTAATATTGGGTACAATCGAAATGATGTGGCATGTGAATCGGCAAACAAGCGTATATATCCAATTGTGTCATAACAGTTTTCCATGTTCCTCATTTCAGATTAATATCAGTTCTGTGGACTTTCATTATCACATTATTGGTTGTTGAATGATTACGGCGAGCTGCAATACGTGGCTTTCTCTTGGATAAAGTTATGTGAATTCGATAAGACGGGGTGAACAAAGTACCGGGCGGACTGCTCAGTCATAGTAATTACTGATTCCATTAGATTCCTATCGTAAGTGTTTTGTCTCACTTTTGCGAAAAAGACGATTTGCTGATGAGAAGTTCTGCATTATAGTTTGATCAGCGGAAACGTTCAATAATAAAGCTACAACTTTATTTTCACTCTGCCATTGTTTTATAACAGATCATGCTATTATATTGTGTACTTTGAAAAACAGGACATCGATGATCATTGAACGCTCACCTAAGACACTGTAGCTCAGTGAAACATTACTCAATGTCTCTGGTCTAGAGAAGTTCGGCAGTGTGTGTTTATCAGCGGCACTAGATACCCGTTTATGACGAATGTACAACTTCATTTTCACTCCAGTCATGTACACTGTGTTTTGTATGGTAGATCATGTTTTGTGTGTTTAGTATGTCTCAGTGCATTAAAAAAGGACCAAGAGAATCGTTGAATAGGGTTTCTAAATTGTAGAGAGTCCAGATAAAGTAAATGTACGTCATGTAAAAAACTGCTTATTTGTAAATGATATATTATTCTCATTTATAACAAAAACTCATGTTTAATCAAAACATGATACATATGTATCTTGTTTTGATTTGACCTGAGTTTTTACAATCATTGCTTGGTTATTTATGTTGGAGTATTGTATGTCCCAACTAATCCGTCAATATCACCTTCCGTTTTTCATTAGCCGACACAACAGAATATAGGAACGGCTTATTAATTGTACTTATGTAACTATGATATCGTGTTAATTTTTATTACTGATAACTGTTATACGTATTGTAAGTGTTTTTGTTATTGATTAATAAGGATGGAATGTTACAAAATATATACGTATTACAGTTTAACAAGACGTCTGCTATAACGTAAACATGACCGATTTACCACATGGGTCAATATCGCAAGCACGTTGCAAACCTAGGTGTATGATATAATTATAAAAAAAACTTTCGCGTCGTAATATAATGTAAATACTGAATCAGTAGCCGACAACATAAAACAGTAAATACATACATAGCTGCATTTGCGATTTTGTCGTTAATAAATCCCGATTAATTTTTGCGTATTGTTCAGAAAAATCATCTTAATGCAGCTATTTAAAACTGTTTTTTAGTGTTTATTTTTTTATGCTTTGCATGATATTCGTAATATGCGGAATACAAATTTCAATGAATATACTGTGTTCGTTATTGCGATGATATAACATCAGCATCATCCTTTTTGAACACATAAAGGATCGTCCTTTCAGCACGGTAATTTTCCAATCCACAATTAATGAATGTATCTCCCTCACATTCCCGGAAACTTGAACATTATTGATGATCGGCTGCTAGTGAATACGCTGCCAGATATGGTTTCTGAATTCCTACAAAAAACATTTAAAAAAGGATTAACAGATTAATGGAACATCCTAACGGATATAATATGTTTTACAATCTTCAAAAGAGTGTTGTCTAATCAATGAGAAGTTTTAAAAGCATTTACACACTGTATTCGTTTACTAAAATTGTAAAGTAAATCATGGCATACTTGACATCGAGCTCACCTCATATTTTTCTACATTTTCAGACATGAAAGCATGTGAATAATAGGTGATAGGTTGCAAGAGAGTATTACTTTAGTCATTCTGGTAAGTATGTTTTTATGTATTGTTTATTAGTGTTTTTGTTTATTTGTTATTTTTTTTTTTATTTTTTTTATATAATTTTATTTGATATCAAATCTTTACATGAACAAATCTTTGAAGTATTCGACGGATATTAAAATGTATGATATCTTAACACAGTAACCATTACTTAAATATTAACCAAATTTACATCATTTCATGACTTTTTTGCATATGATATTCATTTTATACTTTCATAAGACTATTTATATTTGTCAAATTGGCTACAAAAAAATCGATTACCTAGCATTTCGTTACTATCTATTCAATAATGTCAAAACGGACCTATCGTGGCATAAATGTCATTTGAACATTCAATCCTTACTAATTAAACGTTTGGAAACAGCCTCCAAACTGCTGTTCGTCTGAAAAGCTCAGCGGGAGAAATCGCGTTTATCTCTTTCAGAGCAATGCATACCAATTTATTTGTGCAAATTAAATACAAACATGCATCAGATTCTATCACTTAGGCAATTTTGATAACCTTAGATTGCAACGAGTGTTATATGAATTGTTGAAATGACTACCAAGAGGGTTTAACTGACTGTGTTGTTGCTGTGAAAAACTCAAGTTTGAGAGAGAGAAACAGGGTATAAATACAGAACGTAACATAACATGTAACGCAAATTGGCAACACAACGATACATGTTAAGGTTGAGCAGATTCTAAGACGTTGAATTTATGTTCACATGAAATCTTGTTAAGTACGTTTTTTTTTGTGTAAATATATGTATCTTATATGTATAGTATTTTATAATAGTCAATGTGTTTAGAGCCAGAAAATATACTGCTTTTAGCTAAGCAAAATTCAAACATTTATTTCAAAGATGCATGAAATCTGTACGACAGGATGGGATGTTTTTTTATCGCATTATTGTGTGTGACATAAACTCAACGCATTATATAGTTTACATTTCTATCGAGATATAAAATCTCTTCAATTTAATATAAAAAAATCAACAACTCACCATTAAAAGCTCATGAATGGAAAGTATAAGCTCTCCCGACAGCGAATACAACAATATGAATGCATCAAGTTTGTAATAAGCAAAACACATGCTTTCAGTGATCCATGAGTATAAGACTGGATAATTTTACCATACGTTCGACCTTTTTGTGGTTGTTGAGCTAGTTCATAAATGTTGAAGGTTTAAAATTATTATATGTTAAAGAAGAACAGAACCGTAACAAAACGTTTAAAACGTGTCACATGAATACAAATACACATACAATAAAACCTGCGTTTTATAAATAAACATCACCGTGCTTGGCACGGTTTAATGACATTACGTCCGTATGATAAAACAATAATTCTATTAAAAACCTTATTCACGAATTCTTCTAGAACAATTTTTCAGTTTCTCGAATCGATCTATGTGTAGGCCCTGGCCTAGTTGATTTTATATCCAACAAGGCAGCTCTGGGTTAAATCTCCATTGATGAAGCTTTTTCAAAATCTTCAAAAACACAACCAATTAATGGTTTTATCCTGGTATCTCAGTAAGGTTTAATGTCAACACCCGCTAGGAATTATATCATACTTAGATGAACGTTTTGATGTAATCTCTTTCTATACACCGTTGCGTGTATACAACATACATCACCTCGACAAAATCTGGATTAATATTACACACATTTTTGTCAGAGAACATTTTTTGAAATATCACATTTATCATTTCTAACAATACTATTTAAGAAAGCTAAGAATGTGCATATATGATATAGCTATAACATCAGGATGCATCGATATGTAAACGCATACATTTAAATATGATATTCGGTGCAAGAAACCAATGCGACTTAATATTTTGTTTTTATTCAAGCACGTTTTTAATTAAAGGACAACAAACAGGTAAAATCTTGTATGTGGGTGTGTGTAAACATGTTGTGAAAATTTTCAATTTCATATTTAACCACATAATATTATATTAAGCTGGTGCAGCTGAAGTTGCAACATGTTACTATTTAATTTAATGAATAAGACGTCTAAAAAATATACGAATGGAATGTACAGTGAATACGGTGATGGGGAGGAGAGTGTATCCGTATGCAGTTTTTAAACTATAAACAGTGACTTTTTGCAATTTTGGAGCTTCGTTTTAAATTGCCTTGCTTCACATACTAAAGATGAACGCTAGCATTGGTACCAAACATCCACATTACATGTCGGTGATTAATTGAATGCATAGTCATAAAGAATATACATTTACTTTCATATATAATATGATTGATATATCTGCAGTAGTGTTATCTGTATCAACACAAACCAAATTTATCCCATAACATAGTCCACATATTGAAGATTTGTATCTTATATAACATTCGAACAGAACTCGCTATACTATAATGTTTTTTTATGTCATCAACATTTCGAAAAATGAGATTGGTTCTGCCTTGTACTGCGTAATTCATATTTGTATAGTTTCGTGTCGCTCTTTTTTGAGAAAATAGCAATGGTCATTGTGGCTTGAAATTATTTATTTAAATTACAACGCTTTTATGAAAACCTATGAAACTTTGTCTTAAAACAAACTGCGAAAACGACTATAATAAATCGACACGTGTTTATTTATAAATGTTAATTTATATTGCTATTTGATGGTTGTATTTCTAATTATAATGATGAATCAATCCAATTCAAATAAAGAATACATTTAAATTAGGTATCACACTCTATTTGAAGTTAATAAGTATGTTAAAAAATATTAATTAAAATGTTAACAATTAGTACAATTTATTTTTTGTACATTTTATCATAGTCAATCCAGTTTGATGTCATTCATACAGTACCTTTAAGCGTATTATAAAATTAATAAGCTTGCTTTGTATTGGTTATTATAAAGTGAAGGGTTTTTATTTACTTTTGAAGACTGGAATTCCGAACTTCCTGATCTCTGGTTTTGTAAAAATTGTGTTACAAACGTCGGAAGTTTTTCAACAATGAGAAACAATGATATGAATAGTTTTATTTTTCCTCGCACCGGAATCGTGCTCATTACGTTAATGACATCCAAAATAGTGAACAGCGATGTCCTTCGATTTTTTCTAAAAAGTGTGATAAATGTTATGAACATTATCACCTTTAATACCCTCNAGTGTTGTAGTCCTATTTTATAGTATGTTTATGATATTGTTCATATGTTTGGAAAATATGATGCCAACATATTGTACAGGAAATAGTGAAAAGTGTTTATTTGCACAAATAAAAAGGCAATTACACTATTCTGCAACTAATCAAACTAGAAGACTTGAATGTAAATGATACTTTATAACACAATCGTAAAACGAAGAAATGATAAGGGCATGATACCAACAGTTATTTTAGCTAAATAATATGACTGATTTATAGAATTAAGATTGCAATCATAATTGGGTTAGCGTGAATCGATGGATGGAAAACAACGTAACTGGAACATAATTTACATATATATTGCTATGTTTGTTCATGTGAATAATAAATAGCGTGTATCTGATAATGACAATTAATTAGAATAAACTACACTTTATAATTAGGCAAGGTATACAGTAAGCATATAATTAAAGCATTATTGAATTCGAATGTTATGAGCCTTTACTCTAAACTGTTCTTTATATGACTCAATATATTTATTGTAAAGGTAATTAAAACGTTGCGTTTATTTATATGTACATGTATTTGTCATAATCGACTGGAGCATATGGCAACATGCAAGATGTTGTATTATTATGGTTATACATGATTTTAAACAGTACTGAGGAGAACAACGCAGCCTTTGAGAGAATACATTATGAAATCCTTAATGTTATTATCATGGATATGCAAGACTGTAGGATTATTTTCTTATTTATGATATTTGTTTCTCATGTTGCAACAACTGAAACTAACCATGAACCAATCTGAGGAGCTTACATCGATATGTAAACGTTACAATTAAACGATATAGTACAAGTACTAGATTGAATTATGATAGTTTTAAATACATACGTGTGTTTAATTGTGTAGGTAATATTAAATACTGTCAGACCGATCATTTATCAAATTTCCAACATGAGTGTTGTTTTAAATAATGTAATGATGCATGATTAATTGGTGGGACACTTTCATGCAAATGACATTCCATATATGTGCAAACATACCAACAGGTACACATTTATCCTATACTACGGACATAACTTGCTGATACCGTTTTAATGGGGGGTTTCTGAATGCGATAAATGTTGAAACATCTGTTAATTATCAACATTTATGAATTGTATATCACATGTTTACCTTTTACAAGCAAACACGTGCTCAAACGGACTATTCCACAATACACTTGTATTTAATAAGATCAAAAGATCATCTGCTTTTTATTAGATTAAAATCAACAAAATTTAGTGAGACACTCATATATCATTTCAATAAGAAATTGATATTTTATTCCCCAAGGAGCTAATCTAAATTTGATTTACTTCTTATTACTGTCAAGTTTATATAAATAATTTGTGAAATCAAGACAGCATAATTTCGGGAAACGGAAAACAACTCATTAAACAATATAACATTGTTA
Organism: Dreissena rostriformis; assembly: GCA_007657795.1. NCBI lineage: Eukaryota > Metazoa > Mollusca > Bivalvia > Myida > Dreissenidae > Dreissena > Dreissena rostriformis. The sequence goes on from VMBQ01000612.1 coordinate 149,118, forward strand.
TTGAATAAAGGGTGACCACGTTCTTCTCCTTTTTTACAGCCCAACACAAAAATACATCAACTATTCTGAAATCAACTGTATTAGATTAAAGCTATTTGGTGCAAAAATAACATTATACTAATAATTTTGTAGGTTATATGTTTTCATGTTTTGTTTGTTTTATGTGCATGGTGTAATATAAGCAAGCATTTGCATATTATTCACAAATCAAACAAATATGTGTACTAATTTTGAAACAGAGCACACATTTAAAGTATGACAATAACTATTCATTCTGACATGACATTTTTAAATAACTTCTTTTAGTTCAAACTTTAAAATATTAATTGATGAAATATCAATTGCTATATTTTGCAAAATATCACGGACGATGGACCCCAGAGCGTGCGTATACAATATATTCTTATAGATTGCAAGGTTTCATAGTGCAAAAGCATTGTATGGTTGTGCCATGACTTGGCTACGAATTATATTTAGCAATGTGATATTTACAACGTGCTTCTGGTGATAACAATGTAGCAGTTTGATTTTACCCGTGTGTTCACATTGAATCAAAATAATGTGTTATATGGGAGTTATGTGTCATTCGATTTGTATTGAGGCTGCTCATGTAAGTTATACATATCGTTACTATGTTCATATATATCGCGCATAATAAAAAAGCCCTGTTGCAAAGCGTGTTAAATATTTAAGAACTAATAACTAAGAAAGTATGATAGTTTTTAGAACAAACGACATAAGACTTGGGCAAGAACGATAATGCAAAGGCGAGGGCTAGGCGTCCTTGATTGGTCTCAGCTGTTGCAACACGAGCGATAATTTGAAGCAATGTCATAGGCTGACGAAAAGAGACTTAAAAAGCAAAAAGCGAAAAGCAATGCAGTTTACGTATAGTGTATAGCTAGTTCGATTGTATCGGAAAATAAATCGCTCTTGGTTAGTTTGATAGATAGCACTAGTACTTGATGTCTACAGAGAATATAGTGAGACCCAAAGCTCAATGCGGATATCATATCCTCAGCGGCACAGCTACCTCGTATATTGTGTGTCAAAACTAATTATGGTCGATTGGCATGTAGCTTACACATTGTATTGCTATTGTAGCCGACGTTACCATAACAATTGTGTCAGCCGAATGAAGATAAAACTTGTTTTATGTTGATATGGACAATTTTTATTCATGCAGTTCCAGAAAATATTGGTAATTACTTAAAGCCGTGACATTCATCATTCATTATCGAATGTCAAATTAGGTGGCACAATGTTATAAGTTCGATGTTTGAAATGGAAACTGGAGAACGTTAATGTCAGTCGTCTCGATTTCGATCCCATATCGTTGTTTGTTTATTTCAAGGCAAAACATGATACGTTTATCGAAAATTATAGTTGAATGCTTTCAAGCCTAATTAGACCAGGAACAGCAAAACGTTAATGCTAATTTGATGGCATGCCTTTTTTGGAATGCTAGTTTTCTGATGCACTTGCATGTAGAACACATATATTGTATCACCTAAACGTCCTATACGTTTTAACCATTTGTATGCATTTGTTAGCAGCATACGTCTCGTTAAATCATTAAAACAAATACGAGCGACAAACATAAAATGTTTTACAACAGAACATCTGTTTATAACATTGGAGCCATTTCTCAAAATACACGATCAACATGCATTCAAACCTTGTATCAGCTTTTGAACAACCTATAGTACTATGACACACACTATATTGACTTGTGGCAGCTTACGTTGTATTTATTTCCAAGTTTAGTTGTAAATACATGAATCTTCATAAATCTTGAGACTACAAAAACACGATGGTTGTTAAATATAAACATATTTCAATTGTTGGCATATTCTAAGTTAAATAATCTGATAAGTATTCAATGTAGACATAATAAAGTTAAATTTTCAAACGCAAAGTAATAGTTAACTTAAAAATGTTGTAATAAAATAATATAATACACTGATATATGGATGAATCACCTTCACGTTGAAAGCTTTGGATATTTGGTGTGAGTCGACTCACCATTTCCGCTTGTCTCCATGGTACTAATGTGTTCCATAATTTCAGATGACGTGCCCAAGCTGGGCGCGACAAACGTCTTCGGAGTCCAGACTACCATCTGACATCATGTACACGATCAAATTGAAAACAACCATAAATCAGAACGCCATATGAGTGTTTACATATCATGGAATAGCAGTGAATACATAATTCTGTCTCATTTACATTTGTTAACTGCATAGTTGCAAGCATTGGTGTAAATATTAACAATACTTCTGCTTCAATAATATACTAGGCATGAATGTATTCATACAACAGAAATAGGTATCATTACTTCATGGTTTCATTTTACTGCTTATATTAAGTATTGATATATAATAAGTGTTGGCTGTCGAAGAAATCGGAAACAAAAAAATACAGCAAATGGCGTCTGCCTTTTCTGGGAAAGTCAATAACATTGTTGCAATCAAGGGTAATTTATTAAAACAAAAATGTTTCATATTAGAATACGCTTTGCCAGTATTTGATTTATAGTTTTTAATAGAATTAGATCTAAATGGTTTTGTAGTTCAGTGTGACCCCTTTCGATTGAAGTCCATTTAGATTTGACTTATGATACAACTTTGCAGATGAACATTTTTGCACTCTATTCCTATCCGGTAGTCCGGTTGTTTGGCAGGAAGGTAATCTGTATTAGCTAATATTTGTGTGCATCATGCTAGTAAACTGATTAACGTATGTTAATCAGTTTATTTTTGTTTGCCCGGAAATTTAATTAAGCTTGTTATAAGTTAGCACATGTCATTGGTCATAGAAACTTACGTGTTTATACAATAGTTTAGTTCTGACATATTTCTAAGTTCCATACTAAATCAAGTTATGTTGTCAGGCCGGGATCTCAAAATATCGATCACAGAACATGGCTCTTAATTTCAACTGAGCTCGTAGGGCCTTCAGTGTGGCTAGTTTTTTTTTTATTTTGTGTATTGACCTGTATTGTTGTTCGATAGGTCACTTGTCTTAAAATAAAAATACCAGATGGTAATACAACTGTGTAACCTGTATTGTTAGCTTTTATAAATTATTTATGTATTCTAATTTTGGTATGCGATATGTCTGTATACTGTTTTCAAATTTCCAACAGGTTCTTTATATTTACGCATTTGTACTAAATATGAAATTGCATTGGGTAAAATGATATAGTTTTGTTTCAGTAATATGCATGAAGAAAGGTCGAACAGATGTATCAGACTACATATCTGTTTTCCTTAAGAAAAACAAGAAACAATCGTTCGCAAATGTAACTTTCCAACTAGATATACAATATTGAAAGATTTCGTGTGTGCATTGTGCACTACGCTTGCTCTGTTTAATGTAATTAAACAGTAATGGCACCTGGGTCTGAACAGAATCCATACAAGGATACGAATGATCAGTTTTTCTTTTAGAACAATTGATGATGTTAGTAAAATATCCAAAAAAGAAATACAATATCTGAATATATAACATTAGTTAAATTCCTTTGTATTTTTAAAGAAATTACCCTCATTCGAATTTCATAATTTATAATACTAAACTATCATATTATAGTTGGTGAAACATTAGGTTTATAACCGAAACAAATACGTGCATATGTTTCGCAAACTTTTATGGTTTTTTGCACCAATTTTGTGTTAATATAATGGAACCACGAACGTTATGCGTAGATTGTATGTATTTTGCAAGAAGTGACTATTCGGCTCTACGACATGGCAACCCGATAACTGTATCCGCCACCGACATTTTCTCCTAAAGAAGAAGAATGCTGCTGTATTAGCAAACATGACCGCGAAACATAGTCTTCTAGGGACAGGGTCATTTTTAAATATATGACTACATCAACAACAGACTTTGCTTACCAATTATATTAAACTGATAAAGTTATTTTGTATTTGTTATACGCATTTTTTTTCGTGAATAATAATACGTCTGGATTATCATATATAGGCGTTAGCCTCATATTTGAAATTATATGGTAATGTGCTATAAAAATGTCTACAATTCAAATATGACGAAGTATCTGAATACATGTATATAACAACTAGTATAACAATAGCATGATCCAACAATAAACACAATAGTTCTATTGATAAGAGTTCAGCTATATTATTGACTTCTATATGCCAACGGGAGCCTTCATATCACAATACACTGGCGGGAACAATATTTTCCCCGTGTTATGTAAATAAGAAAGATAGAATGGAAGAAACTGTTTCATTAGAGAACATTTAAACGATGAGTGTTATGATGACCATCCTAAATAATGACTTTCTTCGCGAATTTGAATATCCTATTTCTCGTTTTTCGTTTGAATACTTCATTAGTGTAGGTGAGATGTAATATAAATGAAACCGTAGAGACGCAATTAACATAGCATTTACAACGCTAGTAAGTGGAATAGAAGCAGTGTCTGTTTATGCGTCACTAAAATACCATTTAACCTAACACACCATCACTCTAGACCAAACTAATACAATGTAACCTATTATCGTCTTAAACACAACAACCTGTTGTTTAAAGGTAGCGTCAAAATTTCGCGATTAAAATACATAATTGTTATACGTAGGCTATGTTTTTGTTCCACGTGCTCAATCCATTTCAACCATCCACGTTATTGTTTTATTTTGTGTAAATTAATTTCTGATATGCTTTTCGTTCGGACACTTAGTGGATTCGAAAGCTAGGTAGATGACTCTTTCAATACGTATATAAGAGCTGTTTATTTTGCGAATTAGTCAGTTTGATTCACGACACAAACCAAGTAACATCGTTACAAGGTAATTCAATAGCACTTATACAATATTCTGCCTAATTTGTCTGAGTGTTATAGTTACAAAACAATTGGTAGCTATCTCAACACGATAGTTCAACACACACACTCCGTTCACTTATGTAGTATAAGCAGAGCTGAACTTTTGAACTCTTGATCAACGAACGAGTTGAACTACTGCTCCACCGTCGAGTTAGACGACATCTGAACTACATATTTAAACCATAGCTCAACTACCAAGAAGATAACAAGTTCAACCACCGAGTGTAGCCAAAGATAAATACGCAAGTTTGTCCAATTGCGAAATATGTTCAAAGATGCAGACATAAAATAAACTGACATCTTGCCCACACCCGTACGTTGATTTTAATGGCCAAATGGCGTAGAATAACCACGTGTCGTTGAGCGTGATATTTAAACTGGTGTCAAGGTCTGTTTACAAATGGACGCAAAATATACTTATAAAATGATAACTGAATCATTTTAACAGTTATAGAATAAGGTAATTTTCTATAAGCTACTTGTTATGCTGTCACGATATTTTGCTATTTTAACGCTTTTTACGTTTTACCAATATTAGATATCATTCATAACCAACATAAAGTTATTTGTGATTAGATTCAATTAATCAACACAATGGAATTAAATTAGGTTATTCTTAAATCGTACTCATTTCACTTTGTTACGAATATTAATATAATTTGTTTAGATTTCTAATCTGATTTAAAAAATCGTCGTTTTTTTATATATATATTTTGGAACATTGATCGTATTTACGTTATTACAATAATTGAAATATGTGCTAAAGAGAATAGTTAATGTTTTGTAATAGTATTGTTGATCTGAAAATCTGTAACTGTTTAACCTTTTAAATGTTTTTATAATATCTGTAAATCATGTGTATTGGGTACAATTTTGGTCGTTCCGTAAACTTTAAGGAAGCCGCAACCGCGACTGAAATATTTATTTTATATGTTCATGAGCGAATAGACAATCGACCCGAATCAACGACTTAGATGACATTTAAACAAGGTGGTTAAAATAGTTCATTTTGCGAGCAAACAACGTCAATATATTGACGTTCCAATAATTAACCTGGAGAGAAAATAGCCTCGGCTTAAGTGCAAATTAATACCAATTATCATTTGAGCATCCAGTCGTGCTCTTTTTTAGAAATTGAAATGTGAATCCTGACTAAATGATCCTCACAATTGGAAGGCTTGGGGTTCACTAAGACCAAACCAAACAATAAGGAAAAGTCTTTATCCGCTTTTGCCTTTATGGTTTTTGTATCAAATTGCAATTGTATCGCGATTCACGTTTATAGCAAGTTTTAAAATTACGCCCGGAAATAGTATAGTAGTAATTATCATCTAAGAACTTAATTTAGAAAGTAAACAGTGTTAATACCATGGTCGTACGGTCAAGAGTTCATCTTTTTAAAAGAAGCTCCACACATGAATTTACTAACTTTTGATGCGTGTTTGAATCGTGCAATATTATAGAACCGTCTACTATTCATTTCACAACCGTTTAGTATATGTACCGAGCAAAACCACAAACCGTAAATTTATTCTTAGAGCTACGGATTTCAATATAAGTCCTCAATTGTTTATTTTCACCAGCGCAACTTTATTACAATGTTTAAGGCAATGCCATGCTTAAGTATAATATACAAGTGTAAGATGAATTTCTGCTTGTTGCCAAGATTTCAGGACCAATCATTTTGTCGTAACGAATTTCAGGATGAATCCGTATTTCAATGTTATCAATGCCCGATAAAATAGCTTGTAAAAGCAAATTCATGCATGCATGCAATGATTTGTTTATTCGTTGTATTTATATGTTGTCCCAGAATTTATAGAGTTGTGTATTACAAAAAAAATCAATGGAATGGAGTGTTAACTAAAAGTGATTGTTTCTGAAGAATGTATTTGGGATAATTCCCCCGGAAAATATGTTATACTTTTAGTTTTCTCAGTAAAGTGAGGACAATCTTATCAAGAGCGCTTGCGCTATTTCACATTTGTAAAATAATTATTTCCGTCGATTAGACATGTAATTTGTTTGGACTACTACTGGCCTTATCGATAGGCATAACGTGTTTGTTTGGGTGAAGTTGTTTGCTCAAACAGAAATTAGATTTAAATTAACCTATACAATGCTGTAGAGGCTTATATAAAGTAAACACACTATTATTATAAGGCTATGGTCACTTACTGGAATCACGTATGTGTGTTCAAACATAAGATAAACACATTGATTTATACTCTTTAAAATGTATAACTATATAAGATACACAATTAAATGGTGTTCTGAAAAGAGTTACTTATAGGTATAAATTGTTGATATCTTTGTTGTTTTTTTCGCAAGGTCAATGTGGAAAGTTTGCTCAGAAAACACAATGGCGGATACTTGAACAACGAATAAAGAAACGGTTTAAAAATGATCTGAAAGTGCGTTTGTACGGTGATGACCAGCTCCAATTATTAGAAGCTTTAATCAATAATTAAATTGGCTGGTAGTCCTATTGGCCCAGTTCAACAGACAAAAACCCACATTCGTTCGTTCGTTCGTTCGTTTGTTCGTTTGTTCGTTTGTTCGTTTGTTCGTTTGTTCGTTTGTTCGTTCGTTCGTTTGTTCGTTCGTTCGTTCGTTTGTTCGTTCTTTCATTCGTTCGTTCGTTCGTTCGTTTGATCGGTCGTTCGTTCGTATTCACACCGGTTGGATTACGCGTTTACAGGCACACTAAGCTCAAAATTTATCTCCAGCACACATGTGTGAATAACATACAATTCATAGCATTGCTATTTTTCAAATTAAAAAAAGGCAATGAAAGAATTACAGTCTATTTTTTGTAATTCAATAACCAAGTGGTTTTATATGCATCATAGCAACAGACTACCACTAGCTGAGGCGCGATAAAATGCAATAAATACAAATACCAACTAATTCTCACTCACGTTAATTGTCAATATTTTCTTACAGAACATTAAATATACGTAATAATAATATTGTACTTGTTTCCATTTCCAATAAGTTATTTGAATCAGCTCAATCATTTTATATAAAAAATAGTACAATGTTTCAATTACATATTTCCAAGAGCTATTCATAGCAGTTTACCTGTTCTTAAAATAAATGCAATTTGCAGGAAGCCTAAACCGGTACTTCGATAGTAAAACGTGTGGTCTGAATTTAAATAAATACTCGTGCATACCTCGTAGAGTAATTTAACTTGAAAAAAAGACCGATCCAAAAGAGCACAACAGCTGCTCAGATTTAATGCAATCGTTTTTAGTATAGCCCGACAACAATATACATCACACTCGTGAACTGCATTAATATAAATTGTGCACATGGTTTGCTTCCTATATTTCCATTCGGTTTTGTTCTTGCACGTTTATCCCGAGCTAAATTAGACCATTACAGTACACTTAGTGAGTTACGATTGTCTCGATTGAAATCGCTTCTAATACGGGAACTAATTAATTATGTGTAACGGTACTTAAGTTATGCATGCGTTTAAGTTAGTGCCAGGTCAATATTGGCAATCTTTTCAGTCAGGTTGCCGGTTACGGGACACGCACTATATATGTCGATAATTATTTGTTTAACACATATTTTTTAGTTTTACCCGAATATGAATATTAACAGTCGCACTTGCTTTTTTCACGTGTACGAAAATTGTATTAATATAGCGCGGTTTTATTTTGAGGAATTAGCTTAAATTGTTGAGGCATTTTTCCCAATCCCATTACGTCTTCTCCACAAAGGAAACACGGGAAATCATGGTTGTACACACAAGTCAGGTACCGTGTTAAAACATTGTATCCACTGGAAATGGGTACGAAACAAAGCATATGAGTGCAATTAAACATGAATGTTGATTTATATTTATCTTTCCATAACAATTCACGTCTAACAGATAATAATTAAATCAAAAGAATATTTTTTTACAAAAAAATCACAAAATTAATTGGTTACCAATCACACTATGCAAATCATTGTAATAATACAGAATTTGTACAAGGAAACAGAGAGGAATCCACATAAAAATCAGTAAACACCTTTTTTTGGAATAGATTGAATGACTTGTGTCATGTACTTTCTATAACTTCATCGTGTCAGAACGGTAGACTCTAATAACAGCACCACCATTTGTTCCGGGGCTTGGCCCAAACCATATATATTATTCGTTTCAATTAGGATTCGTTTGGTGACCATAACTTTTAATACACAAATGTTTTACCAAAAATCTGATACTATTAACATCTAAATCAATTCAATTCAGTATATTTAGCTCTAGTGATATACAATGCATATTATTTGTGGGAGTTGAACTACACATGAAATTGAATGTAAAAACGACGACCCATTTTTTAATTGACTTACATCACATTAACACACTAATGGTTCTGTATACATTGTGTTGATGTTGTTTTTTCAACAGTCTTCTGTTTTCATCCGGAACAGAAAAACATCACCTACTTTGACGGTTCAAAACAATGTTAAGACAACCGCTGAAAATTCACACATTGTTGTACCGATATTGGAGACTGGCCCGACATCTGATTTTAAAGCGATTTCTTGCCATTATATAATCATTGCTGATAAACACATTGAGTAATGGAATCGACATTGATTATTCATGCAGTCAATATTCGATACATATGCAAATCGCGTTTCATTACGAATTGCTCAAATATGTTATTCAAGCGTTTAGGAACACATAACTTTGTTGATAAACTTTTGTATGACGCGTGTATTCTTTAAACATTTAAAGCTGTGATAACTTGTTGGCACAATGACACAATGACATTAAATTTATTTCACGGCCATTTAGAAGGTTTACTTCACACCATTTAAGATACTCATTCTTGGCAATTATGAGGCAATCTTACTTATATTATTCATTTTGACTGACGAAACAACTCAACCTTACGTGGTCTATTTTCTAAGTTCTCCAAGGGAAAAAGTGTTCATTGATTTTTTTCAAACGCTGTCATACTACCCTATCCACATGTTGCTTAATAGGATTATATAAAAAATCTATATCAACAAAAGCAACAACACAAACCATACAATATTTACACACATACTAGATGCATTAAGAAATGAAAAAACTGTCCTAACTTACACCTGCTTCTTTTCTGTGTATGCGTTATTTGTGTAAATGTTATTACGGCAGTAAACTACAGAGATACACAAATAAAGTACGTAAATTAAAACACGTAAACAAATTTTAATGTATGTTTTTACTTCAAATAATATTCATGTTTAGTGCAACGGTCCGTCACAATAAAGGTTGCATGCAGTCAAATATGTTAAAATATTCACGTATAACCATGTTAGTGCATCCAGCGTTGTTTGCATGCAGTTAGACAATTTATATTTAGCTGTGCATGATTACAATTCACATGTATTAATTCATTTAAATTGCATATAATTATTCATATTTACTACGTTGAACTATACTACTCGCTCTAGTTATCAAACATAGTCAAACGATGCAATGACCAATGCAGATTAAAACTTTGTTCCATTGTCTTTAAAAGTTGCGTAGACTATTAAATTGAAAGCTAATAAGCGTGTTTACTATCAGATGGCATTGCAACATTTGCATGTCGCAATGATCTTCAATAATATTCAGGTTATTTAATTCCATACAGCTAACAAACGTTATAGACGCATCCGTAACCAAAAGAACGCAGCAAAATTAAAGGGAAGTTAAGTCGAGGCTTGTCGTCGAAATTTTGTATGCAAAGTCTTCGCTATTAAACCCTTAGCACTTAGCGGATGACTTGTACGGTATTAGTCTTTAAGTGGTTGCTTTTATTAAACATCGATCGAGATAAGAGTGATTTGTCTAATTATTAAATATTATGTCTGTATGTATACACTTTAAATTTCAATATCAGCCTGGTAAAAATTTTTTTTTTTTTTTTAAATTGGTATGGTATGGCAATTAATTTATCTATCAGTATTCATCATAAGGGATACATTTTCACCTTCCTGTTCTTTTTCTTTTAGATAACATGTGCTTACATGCACAATCGCATACTGTTTCTTTCATTTTCATAATTCGTATCCACCATTCTAACAGCTACGCATTTATATATTATAAGTTACTGTGTATCGAAGAATGATGATAAAAGTTCGTGTTGTAATAAAATGTGAACACATTTAGATCGTTATTTGAACAGAAGTTTATGCTATGTTGCTACACGCTTGACAACAAATATCAGGTTCTTTTTTTAAAGCAATTTTGCAAAATATATGTTTGAACATAATTTCCAAACACGCGTGTAAAATTAAATTACCTTTCAACATTCAAACGTGAATCTGTTTGATGTAGGAATATCTCGTTATGTGATTTATGTTTTTTTTTTGTCTCTGTCTGTTTGATAGTTTAAGCTATTAAGTTATATATTAATGTTTATAAAATGCGATTCGAACGCAAGACGAGGTCTTATTGTATTATTCTCTCTCGTTATACATACAGTTGCATGTTGTCGGATCACAATTGGATGTTAAATGATTATGCAATAATACCAGTATGGCAAAATTAGAAACTCCGATTATAGAGATTTATTTGATTAATACAAGTGATAGGTTGACAATTGAATGATGTAGCAAATAAATTGGCAGACGTTAAGACAGAAAACACAAGCTATAGAAAAAGTCGTTCTGTAGCATATTAACGCATCACATGGCTTACTATTGATACTAAATTTTTTGAACGACATCACCTGTTTTAGTATTGGTTAAGTAGTCATTTGTGTCGTTTCCATATATAATAGTTTCAATTCAGGGGACAAACTATATGGATATTGTGTTTATACATTCGTCGCGAATATGTGCATCCTTAATGCATTTGATAAAGTAATGTGACGTCGTTTAATGAACTCCACAGGGAAAGAACGGGGAGGTAATTGTGTTGCGTCTTAAAAGATGTTCATTTAAGTCGCTACATATTGTTCTTAAAATGTGTGTTACATTGTTTTTGTTTATCTTTGTCATATGGTGTACACTTAAAACCAGCGTCTGAATACTCAAGAAATGGTCTTATAAATGAAAAGTATTGTACTTTGTTTCTATCAAGCATAATGCTTATAAACGCATTTATATTAACTCGTATCCATATTTTTATTTTCTTTAAAACTGATATATGCATGTTCCAAGTACAGTCTTTGACATAAATACAAATGTTTATGGATATTACCAATTTATGCATTACCGTTATGCATAGTCAAGATAGATGAAATGGTATATTTATTTTGTGAGATATAAGCAGTGTATCTAATTTTTATACTGTCCATTTATCAGCCCAGCTTAAAAGTGTGTCAATGTCGTATTGCAATAAGGCTGCAGATTTGTTTGGCGAATATACGAGCATGCAAAAAATGGTGACAGCAGAAAACAAATGTTGTTGTGCTTGTATGTCAGCAATACACTAGAAACATTCGTGGACCTAAACTAGAGCCTTGAGGGAAAATCGACCTGCGCTAACTGAAAAGTGAACCTGTATATGGATTCAAATGCTCTATTTTAATTTGTATTCAAAGTTTTAGTTACTTATAATAGTAACAACATGACATAGATTAATCCTTCTTTAGCCTTCTTTTAAACTACTTGATTGTATGGAATATGATACATATGGAGCCTTAATTATTCATGAACATCGAGCACATGATCATTGAAATCATTACATTCACTCTACCTTCTAATGGTGTTTGTCAGTTCTTGTTGTTTTTTTCCATATAATTGGTGAATTATGGTATTTCGCAGGGAACACAAAGCTCTAAGCGGATAAACGCGCTATCGGCTTTTTTCGAAGTGCCTGAAATTGCGAATTGATGTATTGGTTATCTGAAAAAAAAATACACATCAGCTCGGTGAATAACATAGAGGTTTGAAATTCAATAACGTATGTGTTCTTTGCTTGTAATTCTTTTCTTCAAGAATATGTATTTTTCTTCTTCCGGTTCATTTGTTATGGGATAATTGTGTTTAATGACAATATGAACAATATACAATAAACAAAATGAAACAAAGCATGTTTTCCATGAGCATTGTAATGTTATGCAGCCGAAATTCGTTTTCAGTCCTCTCATGACATGCACATTCAGGTTAAATGTGCACACTTGTTGCAGTAAATTAATACTAATCTCACTTAAATGCATGCATAATATCTATTCTGGACATATTACGATATCGGTACACGCTAAGCCTTTCATCCGAAAATTCCGAATTTCTTCATAGCAAGCAAGCTTGATGACTTAAATGTTACATATGAAACAAATGACTGGTTCAGGGAAGGATGTTATAGGATTGTGCGTCCGAAGATTCGAATCCGTCAATCTGTAACTCGATTTTTAACTTGCATTTGTTTTCTCAATTTTTACATCACCTTGTTTATGTGACTGTTGGCTTTATCAGGCAAATCATAATAATGGCAAATTTGTACTTTAAGCAACATTTGTTTTATGATGGCCAGTAAACACTTACACTGGATCCAAAATAATGTGCTTTAAATTTAACAAAATGTCAATGAAAATATGGTCTATAAATAATATAAGTATGGCACGATGGAAATGTTTCATAGTTAAAAACATTTGCTTAATGCCAGTATGCAACATACAATAGATGAAGACTTAAGTGTTATACAGTACTGATTAATCACTGACAGTTTACAGTGCAACGCATCTGCTGAAACATACAATGTAAATAGTCATAAAATGACTTTTCCTGCATAATGTATTGAATCAAACAGCAAATTCATAACATGTACTTATTAAATGTATAATGCATGTTAAAACCGTGTAAGAATCACACGTATAACGTTTTCGATAATATGTTCCCAAAAGCATAAAACGCAATGTTTGAAGTAAAGATGCCTCGTTATGGGACCATTATTCTAAATCATGCTTCAAAAAACCAACCACAGTGCGAACATGTCAAACGAGCTAACGAACGAACATTGATTTAAAATTTTGAGTAGTATAATTATAAAATTGGAACCGATATTTATGTCATTGAAAAACCCGTTTTAAAATAACGTTTACATGCATGACTACGGCATTTTGCGACTGTAATTAAAGTCGTAAATGATCATTTTTTAACAGTTGTTTGAAGATTGGTCGTCATAAATACGTTTTCTGTTTTAGACAACCAACCTCAAAACGTGTTATACGTATTTGCATAACATGTTATATGTGTTGACTGGGAGTTTATGTGTGTATTTATCTATGCCGATGCTGCAAGTGGAATTCTGATGACGTTTAAACCATGCACATGCAGAATTATTATCATATATTTTTGTCTGAAAAAGTCAACCCCAGTGGGTAATGTTAGCATTTCAGAAATAACCCTTGTAAAAGTGTAATGGACAATCTAATTTTGTCTTATTACAGTAATTATGACATGCACTCGTATGATAATGACATAATTATATGTTTAATATAAAGATATGTTATATTTATTGAAAAGCTACATGTGTACATATCTTATTGCGTATCTTTTTCGTTGCTAATTACATTAAATATGGCATGCACTCTTCTGAGAATGACGTAATTATATGTTTGGTAGAAATAGATATTATATGTATTGCAGCGCTTCATGTGTACGTATCCGTCTGGAAGCAACAACCTTGGTCGGCTTACCTTATATCGTTTCGGCTTTGCTGCCTAAGCTCTGTTCTGTCATAGATGTATTGCTGCGGGAACATAAAACCCCAATCTAAATTGTCAAATGTTATACATATAGAAAATGCAAACGCTTTGAAATTGTTTTACGAACACCAATCACGGTTGCAGACTTTAAGTAGATTAGACCTAGAACCATTGTTAAAATTAAGAGGTTAAAAAGGGGATTAAGCGTATCTATAACACTCACTATAGAACCGACGGTGTTAAATTATGTTGAGAGTGTTATATGCGTTCTTATGATGAAATAATTGAATTTGCCTATTAAAGATGAGCTCACAATTTCCTTTCAGAAGTGTATTGAACAAGTACACACGAACAAGTTGTTAATTCCAATAATCTATAAACAAAATAGGCGAACAATTTATAGCAAAATTGATTGAGTTTGTATGTACTATTTCCATGATATCATTGTCCAAACAAACCTGGATCCCGTGGCTAAATTTAACATTCTAAACATAGCGGCCGGTTTTATATAATGCAAAATGTCTTCTGAAAATAAAATATCAAATCGATTTGAGTGGCAAATTATGTTCAATCTAACTGCAGTTAGGACAATACACATATTTTCGTCATAAACTCGGCAACTTGCAATCGCCTGATACGTTGTTTATAAATCGTAAATACTTTAATTTAAACCCTAACCAATCACGACACGAATGTCATGTAGATTGGAATATAACTCTGCTTGTTTATATAACGGACATCATCGTATGAAAATTGTAATACACGCAATCACAAAAAAAAATCCTTACACATGACCCAAAGTGGATTTATTTTGCTTTAAGCTTGCCAATAATACACGTACACCTACTTGTATTAAGTCAACCGTTATGATACACTTTCTTTTATAGGAACAGATCAACTCGTTTATAATATTGCGTGGACACTTAAGCAGTGTGTATCCAAACAATGAATACAATTAACGAAACGTCTACCTGCGGTATTGCCCTGTGTGTGTTTTATGCAATGTTGCATTCGGTCAAGGTCATTGATATATAAGGAAATAAAATGCCAATGTATATCGAATCATTACTAAATCTAACACTTTCCCAGTTACAGAATTTGAGCAGATAAATGCACTGTCATGGTGGGTTTTGTGTTATAAGACAACGCAACTATACAAATCATCTAAGGCAATTCATGTAGTCAATAAACAAAATCGTCAGATAACGCAACACATACAGTTCTGTTAAATTGTGCAGGTGCATGGAGATTAATTTTCATAAATCACTTTTCACTAGCCTTTGAACTGATTTAATTAAAAGCTCAACAAAAATAATAACTCCATAAGAATTCAGATTATTTAGAGCGTTCACACATTTCCAAACAAGAGATCCTTTGCTTGTATATACATATGAGAAGTTTTAAATATGTGAAGGGAAATATGAATAGCAATAATATGTTATTGTGTGTTGATTTGAGGCAAGGGGATGTTACTATCACGATCATTTTAAATGTATTCATTAATGAGGGATCCCTTTACCTACGTGACCGGGGCAATCAAGTTTATATCATTACTGAATATATAGCAAATATACAATGTATATTTTTTGCCGATGATGTTGACAGTTGCTCTGAACCCGCTATTGAACGACAGAGTTAATTGAATAGCATTTTTGATTTTTCCCCAAAACGTTGTATGATTGTAAATGAAAAGAAAACCGAAATAATTGTAGTTAAAAAATGGTGGCCAATTGCAGTCATATGAAAGTTTTTTCTTCAATGGAAATGGTGTGAATTTTACATCAGTGTACACGTATATGAATTTACTGTTTACTCCTTAATTAAGTTGGTCCAAGGCTAATGCTAAATTTGCAATGCAAACTAAAAACTAAAATCTGCTATAAAAAGCAACCAAGGCTATTTTGGAAAATTGTACATTGAAGAGTATTTTAAACCTTTTGAGGCGATCCGTATACATGTTTATGGGGCTTAAATTTGGGGTCATATCTTTTCTGAAAATAAAATAACAAGTCAAGGCTCAATTTTGCAAAGATTGTATTGGTCTGAATAGGTCAACACACAATTGCATGGCTCTAGGGGAGGTTGGTTGGTAATAATTATGTTTAGAATATCATTGCAAGTGTGTTAAATACTGGTGTAAATGTATTCACATGCCATTGAATAGATATTCCAAAAACTTTTATAAAATGTTGAAACGCCAGGACGAAATCGGAAACACAAATTGGGCTACTTCTGTTAAAAATCAGTTATCTAATTATCGATTTGGTTATGTCTGGATTCAAAAATGACGTTGGTAATGTTCATGTATTTATTCCACTCTTTTAAGATTGCCTTATGTGTTGTAACAAGCAAACATGGTCAGGAAGTGTATTCGACTCCTCTAGATGTGAAACATGTAGCATGTCTAAATCATTGATTGAAGCAGAAAAATAGTGTTCGCTTAAAATACTATTCTACAATAGAAAGTATTTGCAAAGTTCAGATGTTCCAACCACAAGTTTCTTTTTGAAACTGGACGACATCTTGGTAAAGGGCATGATCTAAGATAGTGTACACATTTTCTAAATGTAGAACACATTTGTGTCATTTAAAACGAATTTTATGTATTTTTTTATTGTTCTTAATTTCCAGAAGAACGTAACATTCACCTTTTTCTTGGTTTAGTTGAACAGAGAAGAACTCGATTTTATTAATCTGATTAAAACGAACAATGATCTGATTTAAGAAAATTGAATTATTTATATGTATCTTAATGGGAACAGTATTAACATAAAAATATTTACAACTCATGCATATATAGTGCGACATGTCAGTATATTGAATTCTGGGATGGTGGCCTTAAATAAGAAAATAAATTGTCGTTTATTGTCTTGTCTAATATAAACATATTTACTCACACTTTCCCTATTTATTTTTTCTGTAAGTATCTTCTCTGAAATTTCGCTTTAACCTAGAAGCACTGATGTTGTTTAAGGTATATCTGAAAAGACGCATGACAACGAATATTTGGGAACGTGATGCACTTCATCTTAGTGCTACTTGCGAGTAGGCGCATGCGAAAGCATAATTATAATGATCGCGGAAGTTTCATCTCTCCATGCGGTATTCAACTCTGTTTACTTGTCTACCTTGTCTCGATTGAATAATAATAGACGTGATTCTATCTAAGTGCAACAGACATATCATTACAAGATGGAGCAGCAAAAATTAAATTGTGCAAATTTTAATTCTTGTATTGAACACAAAGTCTGGGCTGCCCATGGGTTATAATAAAACTGATGACTTATGTATCTTTGTATCGCTTGAATGTCAAGTCAATTGCACAATCTGGGTGCAATACGAGGAAATGCATTAAACATGTTAACAAATGCCGTATTGTTAATACTTATACATTTTAACTTGATTACTTTCTGATATTGATTTAACACGACCCGGCATAAAGAGCAGGTGTGTCGATGTCTCGTTTTACTTCATGCTGTGCTTAATTACGTAATTTAAAACACGCTCGATTATCGCGCGTAGTTAATGATTGCAACAGCATGTAATGTTAAAAGGCAGCTTAATACAGAGGGCAGTTTGTAAAAAAATGAATTAGTACAACAGAAATCTAACAAAAAAATATCTAAATAATGCGTTTCAACTTCAATATTACAAAATAATAATCCCGAATCTTCTTCTGCAATATCTGTAAATAATTGTGAAATTTAGTATATTGCCATTGACTTGAATATTAACGACAGTGCATATATTTAAACCTTAAAATAATACATTATATTTATGTTTATCAATTTCAATAAAATTTAACGGAATTATCAGATATGTGATACATTATTTTTGGCCCAAATTGCAACTAAACACGTTAAAAAATAAGGGAGCTATATTGATATGAGTATCCAAGTCTATAATAGTCGGATCACGATATGGATGTTTTCTATCGGAATATGGTATAGTGCATACAAACAACATGATATGTTAAGATAAAGAAAATAATCTTTAGGTACCAATACTCTAACTATAAATGTCCGAAAAGTACGTGTCATTGAAAAGGCAAATGTATCTGGTATTTACAATATCATTACATATAAAGTATAACTCAAATACTCATATAAATCATTTCAAATGAAAATTGTATAAATGCACGAACTATATAAGCATTCCTTTGTTGCATGTCTATGCGGCGCGTATTTACGTTGTTGTATGCATTTTGTCTGCGTTTAGATAAACATGCTTACCGAATCAATAAATTAACAAACAACACCAATATTGGTCCGGTCAACTGTTCAATATGTCAATGATGTAAGTTGAATGTAGAAAACGAATACAATGTTCCGGAATAATTGGAAAGCTGTCATTTGGCTGAGTGTTTGTGAATTTATAAATGACCTCGATATAAGTCGATGAACTGTGCATTGTTCGATATGCCAATCCAACAACACTATTGTTTCATTCAGCTTGAAAACTCAGACCGTACACTCGAGAACCAACCAAGTTAAATCCTTCTTTGTTACACACATCCTATACTCTGGGTTTGAATATTCCTTAGTACTTGCAACATCCACAGGACACATACCACGATACAACTGGAAAAGCAAATGAAATCATGATATATAATTAACAGCATAGTAGTATTACGAAATTTATTTCAAAACTAAATAAGGTGCGTGGCAAGCATATTAAAAGAAAAGAATAACCTGTGAGTATATCCACCAAATGAACCCAACATATTATATACGTGGGCATGCAAGTGTATTAAAAAGCTACAGTGCAGTTAAATTTGCAGTATTTGCATTAGTCCATGAGATCTTTCATTCATATGTCATGCAAATTCGTACATGCGGAATGAACGTTATTTAATATACACTGTAAACATGTAAATCTATGCAATATATGACATGTACTGCGCAATGAAAACACAACAAGGAACGGTTTCGAAAAAAATATAACATAATTCAAATGATTATTGATTCAGATTAATCGCAAATCACGAGTTTACCATATAAATGTTTAAGGTAGTTTTATACAAACTTAGTTATCTCAACACTACGTTTTTCCACTCTTCCATTATTAAACGTTCTAAGAAAAGTTTGTAGTCTAGAAACTATAGAAAATACAGACATTATTTTTTTTAATTCGGTTGAAGATTGCTTCGCTAATCAAGAGACATACTACCTTACACAAAATAGAGCAACAGCATCATATAACGTCATTAAGTTTACGTACTGCGCAAATGTAAACATTGTTCCTATTACGAAAAAGGCATATATAAGCAGGAAGTAAAGCCTATAGTTCGACGAAATATATTTGCCTTCGGCCATGTCTACAGACCGTAATGATGGTATTTTGCAACAATGACCTTTTGTGCAATGAATCAGGTCTGGACGGCAGCGTTTCGCGACACACTAGCGTCGTTTTCTCACCTTAAACAAGTATTTTGGGTCCACTCGCTACATGATTGTAGTTATATTAGGTATATTATGCACGATACCATATTCCGATAGAAAACACCCATAACGTGATCCGACTATTATAGACTTGGATAGTCGTATCAATATAGCTCCCTTATTTTTTAACGTGTTAAGTTGCAATTTGGGCCAAAAATAATGTATCACATATCTGATAATGTCGTTAAATTTTATTGAAATTGATAAACATAAATATAATCTATTATTTTAAGTTTTAAATATATGCACTGTCGTTAATATTCAAGTCAATGGCAATATACTAAATTTCACAATTATTTACAGATATTGCAGAAGAAGATTCGGGATTATTATTTTGTAATATTGAAGTTGAAACGCATTATTTAGATATTTTTTTGTTAGATTTCTGTTGTACTAATTCATTTTTTTACAAACTGCCCTCTGTATTAAGCTGCCTTTTAACATTACATGCTGTTGCAATCATTAACTACGCGCGATAATCGAGCGTGTTTTAAATTACGTAATTAAGCACAGCATGAAGTAAAACGAGACATCGACACACCTGCTCTTTATGCCGGGTCGTGTTAAATCAATATCAGAAAGTAATCAAGTTAAAATGTATAAGTATTAACAATACGGCATTTGTTAACATGTTTAATGCATTTCCTCGTATTGCACCCAGATTGTGCAATTGACTTGANAAGTTTGCAATTTACGTTTCTAAATAATTAAATTGAAAACAAAAGTTTAACTATTGTGTTTTTTAGCGTGTTAGTCACATATGCATCGCATGAAATGTGTGTTATCAACTTATCATTGTCAAACCACACATAAGTGTAAGTAGATAAAAATTATACTACGGGATTACCACGTATTAGTTTAAGTAGATACAAATTATACTACGGGAGTGCACATCATATGTATCCTCACATGCCTTATTATGATTGTATTTCTTCACCATCGAAATATATTTCGTATGTGAATATTTGATTTACACGCAGTTTTCTTTAGACACATTTAAATCACACTTTCATAGCGGCGTCATGCGAACATGGGTCTTATGCGTTGCGGCCAGTGTATCTTAAGCCCTACCTGTGCATTTGCGCAGTCTGGTCAGAAACAATGCTGTTCGCTATAAAATCATCCAATGTGTAATGGTCTTATTATGTATCTCCTGACCAGACTGATGGGCGCATTAAGAATAAGACCTATTTTCGCAAGACGAGGGTCATTATCAATCTCATCGCAAATTGTAAATGGCACATTTTAGCACAATGCTTTTCGATACAAAATTGTATTCAAAATAGCAAACGTGTAAATTAGGGCAGCTTTTCCAGGCGTTTAGGAACAATTTCTAGACGTGCGGACCGAGTACGGCAAACATTTGTGGTTGGATAATTAAACGATTTTCCTCTTATCATGACACCACACTATTTGTTTGTTTTCTCATCTTTAAAGCAAAAGTGTGTTTATCGATAGTTAATTATATATTTCCCAGACGATTCATTGAACAAGTACTGACCCTAACATTCTGCGAGATGGATGTTAACGCGTAATTGTAACTGGGCCACAATTTGTGTCATTTGAACATACAGAGAGTAGTCCGGAATTCCTTACATTGAATAGTGATACATCCTTTGCGCTGAGCACAGACACATTGATGTAGCTAAAGGTCAGAGGTATTATCTCGAATCAGCCTATGAAATATTCGAATATATTCATGCGTGCCTGCTGCCGTTATGTAAAAGTCATTTAAGGTGAAAAGCTGGGTAAAACAGCTACGCCGAAAAAGCGCATTAGTGCTCTATACCCATGTTTAGGTCAGAGTTGTTGACGACATGTGAACTGCTAGGGTAACAAGTAATGCATAAACAACAAAGTACGGTTCGACAGGGCTGTTTTTATGACTACCTTATTCGTGAGTAAAAAGTATTGCTCGCAGATTTATTTTTATTTATTTTCATCAATTATCTAATTGTATATTTTGAATTTGTATATGGTGTCAAAAATCAAAAGTTTTTTACAGGGCATTTTAATAATGAGATAATATTCTTAGTAAGAGAGGTATTCGATATTCAAACAATATTTATTTAATATGATGGCGGTTGCAAATTGTCTTTATATTCAGTTTTCATTACCTTTTTTATCATACTTACTATGCTTTCTAAACGTCAAAAAGGGCCCTGATGTTGTTATTTTGTCTTAGTTATCTCTATAAAATAAATAGGATGATAAAATGTGCACACACATCTCGACCCGTGCGTTAAAACACACTCTTTATAAATTTGAATGGCTTGTGATGATTTCAAACTTGCGATAAATGTTGAAAAATGAGTTACGTCTTAAATTATGCAATAGCGAACAACTTCATCCTTCAGCGTTTTGATAAAATATGCATGCAACTTATAAAATATTTACAACAAACTCATGTCATAAAACACGGCTTGTTGCTGGTTTCGACTGCGTGGAATGCAGCCCTATTTATCAGAATGGGGTAACTTCTTCAATACATATTTGATACAATTGCAAGATGCTCCAGCATTATAGTTATTTTCCCGTTCAACGTGTTTAAAATGAATGCTATTATTCCATTATGTTATGCGTTAATGTGGTTAATTTATGCGTTCGCGTACTTAAACATGAATACTATTAAATTATGTAAATAATGGTGTTACTGAAGCTTCTGTTTTGACAATTTATTTTAAACTGCGTTTACTTCACTTTCTATAATTCTATTTTTAAAGTATGAAATCTACGAAATATAGCTACATAATAGGTTTTCAATCGTAAAGCTCAGAAATCTCATAAGGGCATGGAACAACTTACTTTCACATAATAGTCATACTTTCGTTATTAGATAAGACAGAGACGCTTCTATGGTAAACTGAATCAAATTAAGCGAAATTGAGTTTAAATGTACAGAGCATGATCAGTTATTCAAAATTAAAACTGAGATGATTCATGCGATTGTTTTTTTCTCAAAATGTTTTAAAGCATGTTTAATACATATGAGTATGTTTGAGTACCTATGTAAATAATGCTTGTATTTTGTTTACGTAAAACGGATTAACATGTTTCAAAAATCGTATTTGTAGTCAACTGGACACTATTTTTTTCACCATTTCAGTTTATAAGAGTCACATCAATAATGGTTTTAAACTTTACAAAGGTTCATGCACTGTAGTTCTTCTGCTTTTAAATTTATCGTGTTTAACATAAAATGTAGTGCTATCCCTACAGGAGATTTTTTTGTAACACAAGAAAACACAATTTCCCACGTAAATGATGTTCTGTTTGTTTGAGTTATGGCTATGTCGTAAGTTACGTTTTGCCTTAACCTAAAAACACTTATATTTGTGGTTAAGGTATTACGGATATTTGGGAAAGTGTGATAGCTACAACATAGTTGTGTGTCTGGATTGATAAAAGAGTAATGCATCTCTAAGTGTAAGTGACATACTATTGCAAGAAAGCTCAACATAAAAAACGAATATTTTTTGATGCTAATAATCATATTGAAAACATAAAGTGGGCTTCTGTATGCGTAATTTTACTGTGTCTCGAGTACATAATAAGTGTTTAAGGCAAGGCATTACATGAATACGTAGAAAAAGCGATGTGTTTCAAATTGTAATAATTATATTTAACGCGGAAGTCTGGTTTCTCAATAGGATATTCACTCTTTGTACTTGTCTACAGAGAACAAACATGAATGTGAAGTGAATTACACAACATGGATGCAGCAAAAGCAAAAGTATTAAAATGTGTTTACATGCACATGCCATATATTCAGTGGCGACATATTTCTGTTGATCAATTTCTCATTATGAGTTTGAAGATCGTGCATATACAAAAGGTGTGCCGATATCGCATTTCTACTTTCTGTTGTTCTTAATTAAGATACGTGACGCAGGGTCTATTTCTTGCACACCATCGTTAATTTTGACAGAATTTGATTCATTCAATATGAATGTTAACAAATACGTCCAAACATGACGTCGCATTATGGAACGTAATTTGCGACATTGTAAAATTGTCAAAGGGACACCGTACGGTATGGAATACTACTTGTGAAGAAATAGTTCTTCATGTTTTGTTCACATTTGCTTTAAATATATAATTCTGCATACTTTTCTTGATATTGCCTGCAATTTCAAAACGTTGGTATATGATATTCGTTTGATGGCTACAAACAATGAAAATATGAATCCCCGTCACAATATATGGAACATTAACCATGTATACCTTACTGCGATTCTAATATGTAGAACTAAACGTGTTTGTTCGTCAAATTATGAAACTTATATTAACATTTCGTTAAAGGGACTGTAACTTTACTTGAAACAAATTATTATGTTTTCATATGTTCAGTTTATTCGGTAATTAATTTTACTGGGTATGTCTACCAGGTAACTACCAGTTAACTACAAATAACGCAAGTAGATCATCATCGTCACGTGGTAAACCCAGGAATGAAAATTGTGCATGCGTAGTGAATTGTATATATTTTATATATAAAATGATGAATTTACTTGCGTTATTTATAGTGTGTATATCGTTATGTCACTTATTTTCGTAATTTTATTACCGAATATACTGAAAATATTAACGTTTTTTCAAGTAATGTTATATACCAGTCGTGGTATTTTAATTAGTATAAACTAATAATTGTAAAACATACGGTATTTTAGAGAAAAAAAATGTCATTCGTGGTTTACAGTCCCTTTTAACATAAAACAATGTATACAATTATACGAAATACTTATATGATATACAAATAATATTTGTGGCAGTTTAAATTTTCTCATGAAGACCATATATGATAAAGATAAATGATACAGATTTATTAAGAAATGTTACAACATGTATTTTAAGAGTTATAAATCATTTGCCAAAATTTACGTAAGACATACTACGTTTTCAGTATAAATATAATTGGCTTTGTTTCTGTTTAATATAGAACGATATTGAATTGTTATCAAGTTCTCTAAATGAAATAATACAAATAAAATAATGTGAAAATTAAACTGTTGCAGGTAGAGTTGTGAAAAACAAGTAGCCGAAAAAGAAACAACAATTAAATGTTTATTATACATTTCGAATATTTACTGGATTGTTTTCTTTCTGTTGGAATACCAGTTTATGAAAATTAAAATGAAAGCTGATTTAAAATTCCGTTTTAAGAAGTATCATTATTTTATCATTAATAAATAATATATTACAATTTAAATGCCAAATATATTTTTCGAAATATTTGAATTTGTTTCTCTTGGTTGCCCGTCAACTTGCACATTTAATATTAGATTGATTATGTCTTTAGTCCTTAACACGATTATCATGATTGCCACGTCTGACAAGTCTAATATTAGAATATCCAATGTAAAATGTATAATCTGGACTTAACTATGACATTGGCTTTGGCCAAATGGACATGGCTTTTGTTTGCCGCACTCTGACTCTCATGTTAACATGATGGTCATTTACCCAAGTTATCGAAAAAGGTCAGGTTCGTTGTACAAAATGGTCACCAGAGCTATAAAAAGAAACAAACACTTCAAAATACAATTCCTAAATTATTAATTAAAACTCTGAGGCCGTTATATTTTACTATTAGCAAAAATGAACAACAGAACAAAACCAAAACAATTATATACACATATCTTTTTCGATACCATTTTAAGAACGTCATCAAATGTGTATATATTTGACAAATGTTAAATAAACGAAAACGTAACATTATCTTTAGTACGGCTTATCATATTTTAATTTCTCTAAACATGTTTTGTTTGTGGTATTTTTACAAATTAAAACAATGCTTAATGGTTAAGAGTTTAGATTTTTTACAAAAGAAAACCAAAAAAGGAACAAAAAAAAAAAAAATCAGCAACAAAAACAAGTAGATGAATGAACTGTTTTCTAATTTAGTATCAGTAGACAACCATTGGCATTAAAGGCTTTAACACGAATATCTAGTAATAATTCACCAACAAAAACATTAATCACGATAAATAACAACAACCTATCCGTTACCTGTCAGACGCAATACCATTCTTAGACTTACACCATCGATTTTGAATGATAAAAAATTCATTTCAATTACAGCGTAGGTATCATAATCAATCTTATCGAAATCTCAGCTTACAAGAAATTGACAAAGCTGTTTTTATCTCTCATTAATTGTTTATTTTCTTTCTACCAATATCCATCATACATACTATCGTTGAATATATGGAGTGGCATGATGGAAAACCGGATTTTATTTTCAGATGCGTATACAATATATACTGATATGTCTACATTAACGCGCACTAAATGCAACTCATTTAGTCGCGATCAAGACACATTATATTCGACCATTCAGAACCTATAACAATTTCACACGAAAAAGTTCAATTAACATATGAATATTCGATTTCGAACAAGTTATTAGATATATGTAAAGCAGCATGGCCAAAATCTGCGTATGATCGACACTTCTAATAAGGGTTAAACCAGAGGCAACATCATCGGCCTTGAAGAATCTAAGCTCCACTATAAGTCTACAATAGTTTATGTTCTATAGACCATGACAAATATCTTAAACATGTTTATGAAAATCTCATAAATTACAAACGTGGCTTTTATTCCTGACACCCCATCTAAAAACAACATGTTAACCAAGTAAACGTGTAATTTAAAACGTTTTATTTTTTTTTAATCAGTTACTTACTTATTTCATTTTACTACATAGGTTTATGTCAATGTCAGGAAGTACATGTGTACAGTAATAACACATGTACACAACCGCAAAAATCGACTAGTGAACATTCATGGAAAGGACATGTATATGTGACGACTTTGTAAACAAAATTACACTAAACATAATTCACTTACTTCGTTTTACTGTTTTATTCTTATACGTACATTAAGTAACTCATATTTTAATAACGGATTGAAATAGTAATACCACACACTATAACGGAACATTGCTGCACAGCAAACGGTTATAAAAGGAAGTACACACGCACACTGCACATATGTGAAAGGTTAGGATGATAACTATAATCAAATTAATGCCATCGCGTGATAAGCTTGATTCAAATAAAGATTTATAGTAATTGTGGTTTTAATAAATTGATATATGCTGTCATTGTATCGTTACTGGTACGCGGCCATAGTACACAACTTGTTAGCAGAAACATCATTCACATATTAAGTTTTATATTTCACTGCATAATAAAGGACGAGATCAAAGCGGGAGATACGTTACTCATTATCGATTGTTGTAGACATGTGTTACAAACACTTTTATTTGGGCATCCCATGGAACATATTTAGACTGTTTTATTCATTTCATCATTTCATAATCGTTAAAGAAATAAACCAAACTGTAAATGGTCAGTGTATGTTTGTCAATAATTCAGTTCCTGTGTTTGTTTATTTATTAAAATGCACAATGTTTTTTTTATAAAACAGGTCGGACAATAAATAATAATAAAAAATCTAAATAAAGTATTCTTGTGCAAATCAAACATGTAACATGCAAATGTCTGCCTAAGTAATACAAACAAAACAGTTGTAACGTTGTACGATAACGTATGCTATAATTAGTATCGCGAAATCAGTGCATTTTTGTTATATGCAAAAGATCTACATGTCGTGACAAACACTAAACAATCAGGCATCACGACCCACATTAAACCCGAGCAGGATGTTGTCTCTCTAGAAACTGACATAATATTTATGTAATAATTATGTAATTATCATTTCGAAACCCAAGGGGATTAGATTTATGAATGAATCACTCTTAATAATGCGCCAGTTAAGTGGTTTGATTATGTTTGTCTTTGATTACTGGCCAAAAAACCGTTTTCGGCGGACATGAGTTCATGAAACTCAACGAAGTAGAGTAGAACTATAACGCCTTTTTTGTCTAGGAGTGCTGTAATATTTTGTCATTTTTAGTCCAAAAGCAAAATACAACAAGTCCAATACTCATGCATGTATTACGTATAAATGGACGTTGACATAATCAACTGGATTTCGATGTTTTGAATTGAAATTTGCTTAACATCTTTTTTGATGTATTGACAGTCGCCTAGCACAACACACAAGAAAACATAGCACAATTAACAGGAAACTTCACGTGTCGCCTCATCTGATTGCACACCCTCTATTGAATCAGATCAGTAGCATATTTAGGGAGCAGTAATATATTGTATTTAAAAACTGCCGGAAGTACCTAATAAAAATATGTCTAATATTGGTTGTATAATAAACAATTGTTGCATCATTTATTGTTCTGCTTCAAATTGTCGCACACACAACTTCTTGTTACGTTTGTTTCACAAAGAAATGTTATTTTTTTGTCTAATTGTCAAATTGATTGTTTATCAATTTATATCAAACCTTTCCCATATTTTGTTTCATTCACTCAATAATACATTCATACATATTTACCATAATTCAATATTATGTGTATTTCCTTCGTGTTCGCTCCATAAAAACGAACCATTGTGATGATTTGCATACTTGTTTTTCTTGCAGTCATTTACAGAGTGTGAACAGAACAGAACAGAACAGTACTTTATTCGTTTTCACAGTTTACACAACTATGACATTTTGTAATAACACGTGAGCCGATATATAAGAGGATAACACAAGTATCAAACAAACAGTAGTATACACGTAAATAATAGTAGATCATGTGGGAAGGTGGTTGTTATGTGAAAAATCCCCCAGTAGAGGGTCAGTAACATAATGGTTATTTAAACAAATATTGTCCACAAAGAAAGGGAAATTTAGGTTTTGAAACAGTATGTGTTCAATAAGTAAGTTAGGTACTTATGTGAATACGTTCTAATTACAAAAGTAGGCTTAGTGATTTATGACAACAACATTATTTAAAATAATACTTCTAGCAATAGTGAAACCAACAACAACATTGAATAGTTAACAAATAGTTAAGTAATGTGGAAACGCTTCATTTACAAAAGTACGATTAATGATTTACAACAACAAATATAATTATAATTATAGTGCTTTTATAATAATAACACACTTAACATAAGCGTTGTACATTGTTCTACAAATTCAGTCTATTTTACACTTGACATTCCCTATGTAAAATACATACATGTGCGCGCATTGTATAGAGCGTTTAAACTATTGCAATATTCATTTCAAAAAAAAATAATTATGATTGAATGTAGGTAGGTCCCCCTTGTTTAAATAGAATACTCTCCCATCGGAAGTATAAATTTTGTAGGGTAACCGTAGGGGAACTTTTAAGCGATTAAAAACGTTGGCTATACGTTTCTAATGCATTTCAGTTCATAAAATTATGGCTTCATAAATCACAATTTTCGCTATGTGAACGAACAAAACATCCGATCATGACATACAGGAAATCAGCTTGTTCATTATCATATTCAGTCCGAGATTGCATATCGATTATACGAATTTAATTAAAAATGCCGTTTATCCATCTTATCCTTTATTTTATTCCGGCAAACACAACTAGTTATGGCTTTAAGATGCATCATTAGTGTTTGTAAACATTGACTAAATACACAAAAAATAAAAAAAAAACATGTTAATATTCACGTCTTAACTTATAAATGCAAGTTATCTAGGTAATAACTGTTTTCCAAAACAAGGAAATGCAAATGGTGTTGTGAACAACAGATACACCACTTAAATGTAATTTCCTTTTCTGTGACAAATTGCGTCTCCTAATAATTGTAGTTCATTTGGTTTGCTTCTCACACTAACTACAGTGAGCATCGTCCTTATTCTTCATTGTGTTGTGTTTTAATAGGACGAGTTTTTTAGACGTGTTTGTAATTCAGGAAAATGGAGTGCCGGTGTGTTTTATTATAAGTTCTTAAGAACACATGTGCGCACTAGGTGCTTTAACAATATTTACACATTATTTATAAATATAATCTGTTTAAGTGGAAAGCGTTCCCTCTTTGGCAGTAAATCAATCGCCTTATTGTTCCCAAATGATATTATTTCAAGTAAACATCTCACATATTTATCATATATATTGGCAATGTGACGTGTAAACCCGGTGTCCCTCATAATAAACACAATACGTTGAGTAAACACATGAAATTAAAGAAAACAAAACTATAACAGCGACACTACACACAAAAATACACAAAGCAATTGCCCTTTGAAGCATGTCTTATGTTCAGGTACACATAACAAGTAAGGGCATATCGACGCTTTAACCTCAATATAGTAAGCATTTTCTTAATACTGTAACATACAATTGTACAAACGACTACTGATCCTTGATAAGTACTATGGGACCTTTTTAAATCCTGGCTGTAGTACTGATGTATATATAAGTTGGTGTTCACAAACAGTAACGAGTATATGT
Source organism: Dreissena rostriformis (assembly GCA_007657795.1). Classification (NCBI taxonomy): domain Eukaryota; kingdom Metazoa; phylum Mollusca; class Bivalvia; order Myida; family Dreissenidae; genus Dreissena; species Dreissena rostriformis. The sequence continues at coordinate 179,394 of VMBQ01000612.1, forward strand.
AATAATTGAAGTTGCATGCCCATGGTACTGTTATAAACATTCATCATCCTCAAAACTTGATAGCGTTTAAAAAAGTCACTAATCGTGCGGATGGGAATGGTACAATTACAAGCTGAACCAATACTTTCAAAATTCGTAACATATAAATTATACTTATCTGATAAAATAGGAGTTAATTAAGTGTAATGACGCCGTCCCAATAATACAGAATTGATAAAGAAGACCCCTACGTTGTACTTTTCAATTTCAGCGCCGACCAGTACCCACGTTATTTGATTCCAATATCGAATACTGCGATGCCTGAATTAAAATTATCAATCGATAAACATTATTAAGAAAAACCTAGATTTTTTTTTTCAAAACCAAATTCTCAATTTAATTTATGATAGCGCAAATATTTACGCAAGTCAAACTCCTCGAACTATCAGCGAATAAACGTTTTTAGTAAGAATTTTTCATAAAGTGAATAATGTTCGTATCTTTTGTAATTCGGATGTATATATTTTTGAGACAGTCAACTTTAACAACCATTAATTTGCACAATTATATATAGCGTACCAGCAATCGGTTAAATCTGGAACGTGAAGTGTTCAGAAAAGAACAACAATTGACTACAATTACTGCTTTAGCACTTTCCATTAGCTTGGCTTATTGTGGCTATATTTGACGTATGCAAGTTCCAGTAGAAAGCCTTCAGCAGTCTTCAGAGCTTCATTTGCCGTTTTTACGTCAAACATTAAACCATATTGTCATTGTCTCGTCTTGGGTTCAATTGCCATTTTCGCTTCATTTCAATCTAACCATATTTTACGTAAACAATAGTGTCTTTATTTGTCTTAAGTTTCTTAAGAGGAATAAGATTTATCTTACCAAGCAATCATTCCGCCAGCATTAACATAATGTAACACATTAGTTATTTAATGTATGTAATGGCGTCGTCTTGTTTACTTCTGTGTCGTAATTTAACATAACTGAATGAATATAAAACGTTTCTGGACTAACATTAAGACAATATCCGGGCGACAAGTGACATGTTCCTGTAAATGGAACATGATGAATCTAATCGAGGTGAGATAAAATGAATTATCCTCGTCGATAGATGTTTTAGGTTCAATGACTTCTACAACGTACAACACAAAAGTAATACCATGAACAATGGTACACAATGTCATCTGTGAATTTATTGTTTGTGCATTTCAGATATCAACGAAGGATATGATAGCATTATCCTGTAATGTCTCATATGAAATTAGTTAGTTGACACTTACAAAATAGATAGACCAAATCCATCCAATACATTTTCAGTTCATATTCAATTTAATGTTTAATTAAATGTAATCGGCTTAAAATTTCTAAATGTATAATGAATCTTAGTGAACATAAACAAATGTACACCTAAAATTATATTATTATGATTTTTCACCTTATGATAAACATAATAACCCCAATAGTTGATGTTATTTTAACTAAACCCTCCACAGGTAGTATACTAAAAAACGTTGCTGGCACAGCTTGTCATAAACATACCGATACACGTACACGAATGTGTGTGTTACTGCTTAACAATACAACTTTTTTGATACACGATAATACTCAAGTGACCGCAATGCTGCACATAATGTGATTGCGCATATATACTTTAACCATTTAATAACCATATTCAACTATATACGGACTGCATAACTAATTTACGACATACGCTGGTGAACGTTTTAAAACAATCAAATTGACAGATGTATCATCAGCGGGTGTGACATCCCATGGACATTTTAAGACAGATTGACACACTCTGAAATCACAGTGTATGGTGTGTACTGCACGATTTCAGAGAACCATTGTAATAGCGTTATAACTAAAACGACATCTTTGGATATCAAGCTGAGTAATTGTTGATTGGTTTATTCAGATACGTTTTGTAATACGGATACAACTAACTGAATCTATTCTTATCTTTATAATTATTCAAAAATGTTAACACTTAGTCTATCAGAACTATTGTGACTATTGTGATTATGGCTTGGTAGCTATTTCGCCGCCATCATATCTTGAGAGGCCTATGAGGATTACTCGTCATATGCACCCACTCTCATTCAGACAAGTCCATACATCAGCCAACTACTTTAAATATTCCTTCTTCCCTTACACCGTAGTTCTTTGGAACAGCCTACCTGCCTCAGTTGTACAGCAGGCAGACCTAGAGGGGTTTAAGCGTTGCCTTAGCCCCACTCTACTCCTCAGTCGTCCCTGAATGCACAAAACAGTGTTTTTTTTACAACTTTTAACATCTAAATATGTTTCTTCTTGTTTAACACTATCACACTTCTATCTTCACCTCACATTCATGCTTTGAAGTCTCCCTTTCAATGCTTTTAAACCTTTTATTCTTGCACTGACACGCGCACCTGCCAATAATACCCGCAATGGGGGTTCCGGCAGTATTGAAAGAGTATAGATAGATAGACTATATTGACTGGAATCGGAATCATAGCCCTGAAATTACTGCACTTATTACAATTTTTTTTTGGCATCACAAATCCCCTATAATGAATGAAATACAATATAATTGTGTGTTACACATAGACTGCGTCTTTTCAAAATGTATGTTCTGTTATTTATCATACACTGCACACGTTGATAAACAGCACATGTCATATATTCATTTCGGAAACATAATTACATAAATTGGACTCAACGAATGTGTTTCTACGTAACTGTAACATATATTTACCGCCATTAGTTTAGGCACATGAATAGCAACGTGTTGTAATGATTGTTGACAAATAACTACACATATTATTTAAATGTTATGTCTGTATACAACGCGATGCAAGTTTTTGTATTGTTCGTATTCACTTTTGTCAGACTTTATCCTCCTCATCTCACTTGTATAGGTCGACTCGAAATAGACGTAATGAAAAATAACACGCATTTGTATGGTAGTAAAATGTGTATGAATAATTAATGCAGTTTGATTTTTAGAATTATCAGCTTATTTTGATTTATATATAATTAAAATATATAAAAAGAAACATTAATTGTCCACCTTTCGCTGTAAGGAACCAATGTTCATTATAACATTATTAAACGTTAATTGTCATAACATGCTTCATGTCTGAACTATTATCAAAGTGGAAAATTATGCATTTAGTATACATGTCTGTACTAAATGTAGGTGGGATCTGCATACTGAGAATACCGTTACAACAAAGGCAACGGTGTTTCAGGCGACAAAACATTACGTTGATGTTTTTATGGTTTTTTTTGCGTTAAAATGCATTTTATATATATTGCACATTCCTAAAGCCTTCACACAAACAATTCAAACAAAATATGAGCTCCTTTTTCGACAATCGACAATATTTTCCGATGGGCTTGTCGATTGTAGGCACATTGACTGTATTGTAAAAAGATGAATATCACCCATTGTTATTCGAGGGCGGCGTTATCGGAGATTTACATTTGTTGCGCATTCCAACTACAATTATAATGCATGAGATTGTTTGTATTGATGATACAATCATGTACGCTTCAGCTAACATAATTTAAGTAAATCATCGGTTTGGCGTTATCTTGTTGACCTTTTGTGACATGTTAGAAACTTAAATTAAGATTTAAATAGAATATTTATTGCGCATATATTGCTGTGACCGTTTATTTTGAAAATGTGCGTTTGCTATGTATAGATGTCGTATTGTAATAGATATTAAACTGGTAATGCAAATAACCCATTAACTGTTTTTCAACAACAACGCATATATTTCGTTGAATTTTATATTGCAATATGACCCGTTTATGTTTTAATACTCACCGAAAGTAAGTTGTAATCTTCTTAATTAAATGGTATTCTAGCGCATAAAAAGTTTGTTTAATGCTTTTGCACACCGGATCACATTAAACAAACCCCTTTGATTTGCAGCACTTACGATTACATTCATTACATTCATGACACACAACGTAAAATTAATATAATATCATCGTGAGATATTAAAATTGTAGTGACATGTTCTGTCTAGTCAAACAGACAGTTTCGTTAAAAAATAATCGCTCTCATTGTGAGATAACGCTGAACTCGAGCTACAGCGTCCACTGCTTATACCAACTAAACTGTGCTTGTCATCAAAGTTCTGGGTGTCTTAGTTGGAAGAAATGAAAACAAGCACAACGGCTTCTCAATCATGTGTGCACAAGCCTTGAGAAATAGAACCATCTGGTTAATGTCTTGCTAAAGTTGCTTTTAATATACAACAGGATTTATGATATTAACTACACTAAGCTGCCTTCATTATAATCAAGATATTAAGAAGAAGAAAAAACTATAACTCTGAACATCCGTGAAACATTATCTGATATACATGCATAATTATGTTAACACGTATACAGTTGTGTTTCCAAACTTTGTGTCTGAATTGTAATTATCGCGAAAATAATAATGTTATACCTATTTAAAGAAAATATGCAAGTATATTTTTATGTACACGTATATGAATCGTGAAAAGTAAAAAGGAAAAGTATGCCACATATTTCAAATAGTACGAGGTACAATATTACTGTATTACTTTTAAAATCATTTATCAGCCCCACAACGTGAGATGAACGCCATAGCTGCATTTTTCTGTCTATACGTTTTGCTAAACAGGATTCCATCTTTTAGTAAGTAAACATGTACACACTATGTATAATACTGATGGTAATGCGCACTCACCCATTGCAGTCTACACGCCGTATGACGTTTACACGGGTATATAAACATGATGTGTATTAATACTAATTTGCTAACATAATAGGCTGAAATACGTTTTTCTCAGTTTTCTTGTCATGAATGGGAATGTTCTAGTTTGTCATTCATATAGCGTTGTGCGAGACAGACACTCGCGCTGATTTCCCTTAGGCGCAATGTGTCGTGTCATCGAGAATGATCTGACATACAAGTACAATAGCCATTCAAAAAGTACAATTTTCTAGAACCGTGAAACAGGTTTATGCCGCAGAATTTGTATGTCTAAAGTAATATATGTTCACGGCAAACAATAATGGGATATATACTTGAAATGACTTCTTGTGATAGAGTACTATATATTTACGTTGTTTAAAAAGGATACGCACCAAAGCCATCCCTGTTTTACATCAAGCTGTAATACACTAATGGAGGCCATTGCAATAAATGAGTAAACGTTAGATGTGCGTGTATTCAGAATTCATAAATAAAGTCGCAAACGTGTAAAAGGCACGATACGGTGGATTTATTAATTTCAACTGATGAACATGTATTGTACATCCTACGGTCACATAATTAAAATGTTATTTGTATAAAAGGCTTATATCTAAACTATAACATACACATGTGAAATATATGTATAAGTATTTATGATTGTGCTACATTTGGCTGCTTTCTGTAGATTGAGCATACCGCGACAAAAAGATGATGTGATTCCGCAACGTTTTGCGTTAAAAAACATCATTTTCATGAAGGACACATTTCCCGAGATTATAAATATAAACAAACCATGCGAACCCTAAGGTTAATCCATTTTCGGTAATCGAAAATATCTCTCAATGTTGACTTTGAATTTAAAAAAAAGCGACGAGATTGTAAAACGAGGCGTTATGCGAAGGCTGTTTTTTTCTCAGACGTAGAGTGTTACTTCCATTGAAGTTATGCATATGATTGGTTGCCTTGATGATACAATCCTTTACACTTCAGCTAAAATACTGTGTTTTAATCATTATCTTGACGACATTTTGTGCCATGAAGTGTCAGATTTCATTAAGATAAAAACAACATATTACATTGCGCATATATTATTGTGATTTTTTTTTTAATGGACCCGTGCGAGAGCTAAATATAGATATACTATCGGCAGAAGCATTAAACCGATAGTGCGATTAACTGATTGAATCAGTTTATACCCATGGCACAATGACCATAAAATAAACCCTGCGAATGTGCGGCAAGGACAGTGTAAGTTTTGTCCCCTGCATTGTAATTGTGAATTGCGATCTTACCTAAATGATTGAGTTTTCTTATTTTGTAGACTTTTTTTTTAGCGTTCACATTTATTTATTGGAGATTTGGAATTATTTATACCTGAAGGTAAAGAAGTATTATCAGTTTGACATCATTTCACAAATGTATAGACATTGGTTAAGTTCCCAATCCACCATTGTGTTAGATTAAGGCCCATTTGATATACATACAAAATTTGAAGCAAACTCTATTTTGCCTCGAATTTAATATGTTACGGTTCATTAAGAGCAACCACAATTGTGCGAATACGCCAAATAAGGTAAAACTCGATAATATAATTGTGTAAGAGCCAATGAATTTTCGTCTTAAACCAAGGACTTATGTAAGTTATCCATGCTTTTGGGGCTTGTCCAATATTATAGCGTAACGAAATCACCTCGTCTTTCATCGTATGGACAAAGGTCTAGAAGCTCTTTTCTATACATACCGAATTCTTGTACCGTAACAACGGTATAGAAAAAGTACTACTACATACATGTAGCACATTATTAGTGTATTGAATAAGGTAACTGTCGAGGGCCATGATTTTGTCATTTCGAGTCTATAGCAGTAAATTTTAGATATTGAACTCCTCCCATGTTATGTATGAATAATATATGAAGACTGTATGTTTACAACAGATTTTGACATCGATGGCAAATCTAGTTTTCATAAAAACGCTGTTCAATTCTTAAACAAAACCCGTTGAATGTATTCAAGTGTCGTTCGTAAAACAAATGTCAATGCTAAAGTTTGGATTGTCTTAATTAGGAGACTCGGTTTTAATACGCATAACCGGCGCTTTTGATTATGGTTAGTGGTCATTATACCGGTTTGGTGCGATTTCCTCCGGGTATTCTGGTGCTGATAGTTATTTAGACCTCCAACAAAACACTTTTCATTACAATATACAAATTCGTGTTGATTGGGGCTTGTCCAATATTATAGCGTAACGAAATCACTTTGTCTTTCATCGTATGAACAAAGGGCTAGAAACTCTTTACTATACATATCGAATTCTTGTACCGTAACAATGGTATAGAAAAAGTACTTCTACATACATGTAGCACATTATAAGTGTATTGAATAAGGTAACTGTCTAGGACTATGATTTTGTCATTTCGAGTCTATAGCAGTTAATTTTAGATATTGAACTCATCCCATGATCTGTATGAATAATATATAAAAATATAAATATATTCAAGTGTCGTACGCAAAACAAATGTCAAATGCTAGAGTTTGAATTGTCGTAATTAGGAGACTCGGTTTCAATACGCATAACCGGCGCTTGTGATTTTGGTTAGTGGTCATTATACCGGTTTGGTGCGATTTCCTCCGGGTATTCAGGTTGCCGCACATAGACCACACCAAATGCAGTATAACATAAGTAGCTCAACATAAAAAACTTAACTTGTGTGTGTCTAGTAAGTGTCTAGTAAGTGAATTAGATATGAGTGCTGGGACACAATCCGAGTCTTCACCTAGATCAGATACCCATAGATAAACATTAATGTTTAATCGAAAACAACACTTGCACAATTACGCAAATCATGTATCTCTTGAGTATAAAAACTGTTTTATGATACGTAATATTCATGCAGATATGTACGTAGAACTATAACATGGTTTCATGTGTAATCCTTGTTAATATACTATCAATATTTTACTCAGAGTTTTGCTTATTCTTGATCTTATCTTAAATATAATATAAATAAAATATATGTATTCACAAAATTGAAGTAGTGGATGTAATATGTGGCTGAAAACTAACGTAAAGTATTTAAGATCAATACTTTTCATTTTATTGCGATATGTATTGTTGATGGAGGTATTTGTGATGTACGCACATAAACATGTCGGTAAATGCATGTTTGCTCTTTGTATAGTAACTCCTTGTATTATTTATATTGGTATATTATTAACTTAAATCCTTGAAAAGAACGGTTTATATATCAAATTTCAACACGAGAGCCGATTGTTGTTTTAAAATAATGTTCATGTATCACATATGTTAAACGGTAATTTATCTGTTAGTGTCTTTATTTTCTTCTTCGTCAATATTTCTCACGCACTAACAATTAACGCATGTGTTAACTGAACAAAAAGCCTAACATTTGTGCTATCATTTTAAATGATTTTCAGTTAATACTAAACAATAAAATTACTGATTGAAGAACACAGAAACAATATTTAATTATTATATAAATAACGTCAACAATATATAAGTTGGCACACTCAATTCTGCATGTTATAGCCGATTTCGTAGATCGAGTTATCCGAATTAACCTTGCTGTTTACGCAAAGCGCACGTGTAAACACCTGTCTACCAACATTTTAGATGCTCGTTAAACGTTCTGAACCATGGACATTGTATTCATATACGTGTACAAAGCGAATGTGTATAATGACAATTAAACATCCTTATCGAACATCGTAATATCTGTATGTATCCAGCTTAAATCTGAATAGTTGTGCATTAATAGATCACACTGAATGTGCCTTCATTTCATTATTTAACTCGAGAAAGAAACGAACAATCAGGAATGCAAAATAATCAGTAAAATGACCCTTGATCAGTAAATTTTTAAGGTTGATAAACACTGATCAATAAATTAATTAAAACATGCTTCATATAGGAAACAATGGACTAATTACAGAAATTTTATTTCCGTTCAACCATTCGTTTTGATGCAAATGTATGTGCTCGATAAATTGAGTCAGGGTTTGTACAGAGGGATAAGATTGATTTTGTTCAAAACTATTAACAGTGTTTCTGATAGAGTTGACGAGTGTCAGGTTAAAGTTTACGAGCTACACTGCAATGTACTCAAACAATACGCATACCTATAATAATAGTATACATGGAGGTACACACTTATGGTAGAAAAATTATCTTTAAATCTCATAATTGATCTACTATAACTTAATACGGTCGTCACCTAATGTTATATTGACGTTAGAATGTTAGCTTGACATACTAGTGACTGCGATTTTCTTTGCACAGATTAACAAAAATACTGCTTGAAACACAATATGAATCTGTTTAACGATGTAAAATGTACTCTTGGTAAAATACTCCTTATCGTTGATGTTAATTGGTAGTGTATACTTTTTCATAAGGATGAGTCTAATATAGCGCATGGTTGGTTATCAATAGACAAAGAATAAGATTATTGGTGGGTTATTTTTCAATAATTTTATGAAGAAATGTATGTGTTAAATTGTTTTTGATATGAAATTTGGATAATTAAGCAAAAATGCACCTGCCTTAAACGCACTCCAACAATATATCAGATGTAACGTAAACAATAATACGAATAACCCACATAAATAGCTATGTAAATTATAACACGTATCACTATAGTATTTGAAAGATTAGCATGTAGGACTTACATGTTAATTATAGTGATTCAAAACAAAGTATGAATATTCCTTATTATAGAATTCGTTTGGAAACGGTAGGTGGTTATATTAAATGATACTTGTTTACGTTGTTAACCGTACAGCATATCAATACACATGCATACCGTCATTTGCGCATTGATGAGTTTAACAGCAGTATAAATGACTATTTTATTAGGACACTGCGGGATAATTAACGAAATTATACATCCGTTAATCATTTTATTTATGATTAACTAATCTTGTAAAATATGTTTTCTCGTACAGTTCCACAAAGTGATCGGCATATATAACACGTTAGGAAAATACCGGGTTCCTTATACTACACAACATGAATATTATTATTTAGATTAGAATAAGCTGATAAGCCAATGCAAATCATGTAACTAATCGTGCGTGGCGTCATTGTTGTCTGGCTCCCACTGACCATGATTTCTCGTACAGTTATACAAAATGAAAGATATCTTCAGAACGTTGGAAGCATACTGAGTTCCTAAAATGACACAATAGGTAACGTGTTTTTTAAACGTGAAGTACCTGAAAAGCCCATGAGTATCCTCAAATTAATTGTTCGTGTCATCATTGTTTCCTTGATCATGCTGGCAAAATGGCATGTTAAGTATTTTTTTCATGGTAAGCGTTTTTGTTATTGCATGAGAATGAGGACGTTTAGACAAAAGACACGGATGTGATGTTTTTCAGTATGAATTGCTTTCTTACTGCGCAAGCGGGAATGTTTAATTATGGTATCATATTGTTAGTGGTAAAAAAATCGTCGAGTGTAAAGACATCTCAATGATATAATCAAACGGAGATTTAACACAGTTGTTTTAATTACGATATCGTTACGCCAGGGTCCCATGTTTAAATAAATTACGAGAGTTGTCCAAATAATATATGAACAAAATATGTATCTACATTTAGACAGTGCGTGAGGCGTTTTTAGTTGTTAAAAACCTGCGCAAATTGCTTTCACTTTATCATGTAAAATAATAATGCTCGTGGTTCAACATTGCTATTTGTCATTTATAGTATGGTGCGTCGAAAAAATAGTGATGAAGTGGAAAGGGGTAGTTTTGGACTTGTGCAGCCTTAACAGGCGTATATGAGTATTCAAAATGATTTAAAATCAATTAGAAAACACCAACTATAAATTAACAGCAGGGTACCGTTTTACTAACAATACTTACAAATTGCGTAAGTATTGGCTTAAGTTGACAAGTTACGAATAGCGTACGAATTTCGTAAGTGCGTTTTACTAGCATTGCGTAAGTTTGACATCGTACGTACGTGAACAAATGATCGTAACTCCCCAACTTGGAGGTGAACCTGTAAACAAACAACAACAACTCTGACGGTTAAACTATACTAATTTTTACTATATTGTTTTATGTAACCCATTTGCTTTTGTAAGTGTGCTGTCACCTAATGTCGTCTGCATTTGTTACTTGTCACAATGGATGCGGTAAATTTAAATTATAAAAAAAAGAGAAAAAGGGAAAGCTAATAGGACGAAAATAGAAACTGAGGTTCTAGCAGCTGCTGACATTAACAGCATGCGTGTTTAAGCGGCAATTTAACCTTCACACTATCTGGAAAAGATAAGGATCTTACGTGGGAAAAGATTGCAGAACAGTGAGTATCATCTAGCGTACTATTTTATTTTATTTTAAATTTAACAATGAACGCAATTTTAGATTAGACAAAAATGTGACATGTACACTATGTAGTTTAAAAGCTCAAAAACACAAGAATAAGGATAGAGATTATTAAAATGCCACTAAACATGCTAAACGTATGTAAACATAATCTTATGCAGAATAAACGCACTGGGAGCAGAAGAGAGAAACGTAGAAGAGGTCCGAAAGAAGATATCGGACATGAAGACAAAACTGTGCAAGAAAGAAAGACAACGGCGCCTATCAATGCAGTGAGTTCATGCATTTGTATTCACGACTTTACAAAGAGAAAGCTATATCAAAGCATATCCCCATTTGATGAATGACGTCAGAATATTGTTTTTAATTCATAACCAATGATATAAAATGTAAATAACAGTATCTGACTGATGGCTGTGATGAAATTAATTGTGTAATGCAGTGTATCCTTAAAGTCAAATCTATACAAATATTAGCCCTAAAGTAGAAATCTAAAAAATAATTTCTTGATTAATTAATGGGGTTCTTGAGTGTCATTTTATTTAATTTAGAATTAACGTGTTTTGTACTCTAAACGCGTAAAAAAGTGGTGTTTTACTTCCGCTAACATCGCCAAAAAATAGAGTAAGTAGGTCGTCGTACACTTTTTTTCATTTTTTTTTTAAATTTACATGTTGTGTTCCACTAGCAAGGTAATTTCATTAACAAAAGTCTTTCAAACATCAATGTAAACATCATTTTATATAATTCTAAGATAGCACAGTCATTATTATTTGATAACATATTCCAGTTTAACAAATTTAAAAAAAAAGTGTTTTTTTGCTGAAAACTTGACTTCAAATGGCCAAACAAAAGTTAAGGGTCAGTACAACAAGTTTGTGTCGGTTGGGTTAGCGGAAACATACATTTTTTTAGGCCTATGTTTGATGCAAATTATATTGTTGATTACCGTACAGTTAGATCTTATTTTTTTTTTGATGATAGAGGTTATTGACGCAGAGTCGATTGTGGGGCTCGGTGTTGTGGACACGTTTGCTGTGCAACGTGAGAAGCATACCTTATTGCAATGATCAAATAAAAAAGTAATCTACACTTACTGTCATTAACTATATTATTTACCGTAACGTTCCACTACAACAGCCGCCGTTGTGACAGCTAATGACACCCCAATGCTATCGCTAAATGTGCTTCTAATTCTCATTGTTTTGAAAGGCATTTTAGTTGAAAAACATTTTCAAAAATGACAGGAACATAACAGCCGATAATTGCAGAGCCCCATGGTCAATCATCCAGTACGATGTGTGTGAAGCCCACTGTAGCTTTAGAACCCCAGGTGGTATGAAGAAAAAAAAACAAAATGTATGTGCAGTGCGTTATAACAAATTCTTTTTATTTCCTCTATTTGTTAACACCAGTGTGTATTCAGCAATGGATCTAGATCATATAAATAATGTTTCAAAACATTACTAAAATATGCTATTATTATTAATACGGTACATTCAGTAATGTTAAACTGAAACAAGATAACCAGTTAATTCGGAATACATTTCAACAGTAAAATAAATATTATTATATAATATCCACACAATTCCTGAAATACAAATGTCATTATTGCCAATCGACATAAGGTGTTTTTTTTATTCCAATTATAACAACAATCGTGTAACAAGTTAATTCAATGTATGTTAATTTAAATGATTACAAGAGTCCAAGCACTAAAAAAGAGACGGAAGACAAGTGAAGATGGTAATATTTCAAGATATAAACTGTTCAATTATGTAAAGTTATTTAAATGTCGCAGTTATGCCGTATTTCTATTCGTACTGTAACGACTCGCCTTATTTACGACTCGCCCAATAACGACTCGCCCCTTGTTTTATAACGATTCACCCCACATATATAACGACTCGCCCAAACATATAACGACTCACCCTATCAAAATAAAATGTTATTTAATATATGGTAATATAAATAAAATAAAATCAGAATATGAATTTAAGGTTAGGTTTAGTTTGTTAACCATCCGGATTTGGTTTAAAACCATTATCAGCCCTATATTTTACTAAAATATATATTCATTTTTGAAATTCTAGACACAATGTTAAGATTGCTGTATTCATGGTAAAGATACAACGTATGTGGATGATGCATAAACATATGGCGTTGAAAGGATATGTAGTGTGCATAACTTTATATTCATTATCCAAAACATGAATATGAACTTCTGTACACGACATGTCTAAAAAATGAATATTTATAATAAATTAATGTGGTGCGAATTGTTATGAAACAAGGGGCGAGTCGTTATGGGGCGAGTCGTTAATGGTGCGAGTCGTTACCTATTTCTTCCTTTGTTAAACTCCATTTTGCCTGAATTTCTTTCTATTACTAAAAATAAACCCTTTTTTTTCAGATGACCATGAAGAAGTCCTGCAACATTTGCAATATTAAAATGAGACTCTAGATGCAATGTTGATAGAACAACGCAGAACCAATGAAATTCTTGCAAGTCTGTTTGAATCTCCACTTAAAGAAGGATAAATAATCATTGTTTTAGCATTTATTCATGATGTTTGTATGTTTTACAGTTCAGAGTTTGTTTTTGCAAACAAATCAAATTGTGAAGTACAATAAATGGAAAATGCGATAAATTAAATTACAATTGTAGTAGCAAATTGCTATAAATGCCATGTAATAAATATGGTGTGAAATTGATAAGGTTATTACATTTTTTTACAACTATCTTTAAATATTTTGTCATTTTTAGAACTACTTCTTATATTTAAACACCGAATATCACATAGTATTCCATAGTAATAAAACCATACTCCGGTAATGAAATGAACGAAACAATATATTAAACAGTGCAGTATGCTATTAAGAATAAATTAATAACTGATTGAGTGATTTCGCTGAAAAGGGTATTCTTTATTAAACATGCAAATTCGTTGAATTGATATCCCCCGCCACATATATTTTGTATAAGGATGGGTGCAAATCGGACGGATGAACATACAGACAGAAGAACGGACGGACAACACCAATTCTATATCCCTCCGCCTTTGGCGGGGGATAATTATGAGAGTTAAAAGGACAGACAAGTCAGCGACTATATGCTCTCCCTTGTTAGAGCACAAAATCTCTAACCTGTAATTTCTAAGTACAAAGATGTATACATAATTCTGGAAAAAATGCTGGTCAGTTTAGGGGTTACATGAAGCGTTTGTGTAACCTTGACCCTTGATGTGAATTGTATGACCTTACATGCAATATATTGTGTGACGTTGACCTTAACCCTAGACATGAACCTAGACCTTAACCCTAGACATGAATCTTACATATGACACACAGCAAGGAAGAAGACGATGACGAATTATAGAAGGTTATTACAGAATACACTGATGCATAGTAAAATAATGGCTAAATAATAAATATTTCTACAAATGTGTGACCTTTGATGTGTGACCTTGACTTTGGTAAAAAAAAGGTCTTACCTTGCCTGATAATTGAGAACAATAACATCAGGACATTTTGAGAATCCATTTTAGTATGGTAGAATCCTTACCAAATAAGGCATATTTAATCAAAATGTGTGATTTTGACCTTTGTGTGTGACTTTGACCATGACCCTATCAACCTGGATCTTATATTTGACACTCAGCAAGATAATGGAGACAGTTATTACAGAATCCGTTGATGCATAGTAAAGGAATGACTTAATAATGAATAATTCATCAAATTTGTGACCTTTGACCTCAATATGTGACCTTGACTTGACCTTAGCCCCTAAAATTATGACTGTTTAATGTGAAGCACCACCAGATTATTGAGAACAATTATGGCAAGTTCTAGCTTGAACCTTAATTGAATGGTAGCCTTTCCGACACACATATACATCTTCTCTTTCCCTTGGGGCCAACATGGCGATGTGTGTAAAGTCGACTGCGCCAATGACATTCGGAATTCCGGCTATATCAACGAATTTTCGTTTAATCTGGACCAGTTCTCTGTCTGATTTAGGGAAAAGCACATTATTCAGGTGGCGGTCTAAAGCTTCCAGCCCCTACAACAAAACATTTCGTGATATCTCTTTGAAGGAATGTTCAGTAAGTAATTTACCGATTGACATACACTTACTTTTGCTAAAAACAAATTGTTTCTTTAAAATATCGTTTGTTTATCTCGCAATGTTATAGTGTAATATACAACATAATATTATCAATTGATGATTTATATCCTTTTGTATTAAGATAATTACACTTCAATATTAATCAAAGTCGCACTTAACCGGCGCATACTTGTTATTGTGATGATGTTTTTAAAATTATTTTGTATCCAAAATAGGAACATACCAGTACACTGCATGAGACAAGTATAAGACCGTGTTTTTATACTGGATATTGCACTTAAACTTATATCTGCTCCGTACGTTGGTTTTTTTGACCATGCATAGTAGTATGTCTAGGATAAGTTGAAAAAAAAATATTTAACCATACACACAAGTTGATTTAAATAATTGATTATACTATGGATACTTACAAATATACTTTGTTTAAGTCAAGTTTATTTGGCAGTATACATTATTTAACATTTAAACAGAATGACAGTCAATATAATAACAGTTTAAATAATGAACATGAATAAGGAGAAACAATATGTTTAAATGTGGGTATATATTAATATGAGATTACTGAGGTGAATATACGTAATTATATATGTATTTGAAAAACGTAAAATATGGTTAGAAGACTATTTGTAAAGAGCAAACACGATGAAGCAAATGTATTTATTATATATGTATATATATATATAAACATAGTATTGTGGATAGTTAATTAATACAACGCTTCATAATTACTAATCCAAATTGTTATTTTTTGTGCGTGTATGAATATAATGACCTCAAAATTAATTTCCTTTCAATTTACACGAGAAAGAAAATTGTCACATCTGACAGAACAAGATGGCACAAACACCAAACAAGCAATAATAATAAATATAAATACGCTTGTTGAGAACCCAGTCTCACCATCTTAACGCATCCGTCTAGTAGTAAGCTGCTTTTAAGATAACAGTTGTAACAAGAAGGGAACTATACCGTAAACCTGACATTACGATACATTGTCATTCAATAAGCTTCGGTGATATCTGCTTGATGGGACTTGTTATTTCGAAACAATATTCGTACAATTCAATCCCGCGTGATAAAAATAAGCTATATATTGTATTGATTATCGTCATTTATCACGTCGACTCATTTGGAAAGTTAAGAGAAAGGATATTTGATTAGAAATGTATTTCATCTCTTCTATAATATTACTCACCCCATCAGTGCACAAACCTATCTTATGTCAGTAAAAAAGGTTGAATCAAACGATAAACATCGTTATTGGTTATAACAAGTGAATATGTAGCATCTTGCGCTTTATGTTTGTCAGGATAACTGTCATTCAAACAATGAGGAAATGTGTGTGTATTTTTATTGCCAAAAACACAATGAAACAAAATTATACAAACCAAAAGAATGTTAAAGCGTTTTTTCCGGTAACTACAAAAAATGATACATGCTTAAATATATACATATTATAGGAGTAATCGAAACGACATTCAGTGTTAGCGAAACACAATAAATGCTTCTGAAATAAAAAAAAGTATGTACTATGTTGTGTATGGTTATTATTTGTTCAAATTTATGAAATGTAAATACACATTCAGTAATCGATTGTGGACAAAACAGTTGTAGGATAGAAGTAACTGAAAAAAAAACTAACAACGGTATGACGGCTGCAATTAATTGCTTATATGGATTTCACACTATAGAATGGGATGAACACCCCGACCATTCAATCCTAATCTGAAACTGATGCTGTGCACGATTCACAATTATCGTCACAATTATCGTGACTTAATGCATCGCTCGGTAGACTAATTAGCGGAATGATCATGTATTCAGCAGATAATGCAAAGGATTAGTCACCTTGCATAATTAATTGCGATATGACGAATGGGTTAGTTTTTCGACACATCAGATGATTTTAATTTATGATTAAAATAATTATCGACACTCGTTTTGTTAATCCGCAGAGAATCAGGGCATAAATCATGAGTTTAACGTTCGTGTGTCATCATAACATATTGCTTTTTTCCATCGGCATATGTTTGTATTTGTATCTTTAATTTGCTCCAAATAGCGGGCATGTCTACGATTAACGACGATATATCTCAATAACGACAAACACACTTAAACGAAACTCAAAATACAATCGTTCATACTCTATCTAAAGCTTTATTATTAAATCGAAAGCAAATAAATAATGGTAATCAGCCAAAATACAAAATACTATACAATTGTATAATTACATGTTTTTCCTCACATTCGTGCACAAACAATTACACAAGAAATATGACGGATATAAGTCTGGATGTGAAGCAAAAACCCTGGATTTATAGTACGCATAAAATGTGTTTGCATAAACGTATTATACAATATGTCCTGATTTAGAATCCATCGGATGCCACTCTGGCATTGTTGAGCATTTTGAAAAATCCAAAATGGCTGCCAAGATGGCTTCCAAAATGAAGAAATCATCATAAATATTCAAAAACAGTATGTATTTGCTTTATTTTGTCTCAAATTAAGTTTCCTTTAGTTGTTTCTTTGTTGAACAATAATGTAAAAACATAAACTTAAAAAATCACAAATTAAACACACATAAAAAATCCTAAATGGCCGATAAAATGGCTGTTTTTGGAGAGAAACGCGACATTTTTCACGAACAAACTTTCATCATATCGTTATTGAGTGTGAACCTTTTTCTTTTAATCATTTATTGATTTCAAAAGCAAAATTCTAATTTGAATACGCTTGAAATTCAAACATGGAGGTCACAATAGCAGACAAAAAGTGTGATAGCCATTTAAAACAAAGCCCCATATAAGGTGAATACTTCACCATAAACTAATTTAATTTTGATCAAAACCATATGGTGCAGATACTCATTAAAACCGTCTCAATGATACGGTTCTAAAGAGTACCCACAGTAAAGGGATAACAGAAGAACAACCAGTTATTTCTTCATAACGAGTAACATACTCCCTCTTATTGTGTGATGTTATTTATTTGTCATGCTTCATAATTACTGTCACACTCCTCCACTGCACTGCCACTATTGTTTTTTGCATCCTTTGTTAATCTGTTCGCATAGTTGCACGTTTGAAAGCAGCTGCAAAAAATGGTGATTGACAAGTGTGCCCCATAACACCCACACATTGCTGTTCCAAAAGGTTGATCAGATGAACAACCACGTGATACCAGTTTCAACATACTTGCTTGGGCTAGCGGTTTATCATCGGCAATTAGGACGAGTAAAAGAAGCTTGCCCACTACCACTTGTTTCCAACCAAAATCAGTCACATTGAATGATGGAGGATCTTGTTCTAAGGTGGCTTTCCAAATACATGTTTGAAGATGAGCCCTTTTGACATTTTCTAAGAAAGACTCAGTTGTTGGTGGCTATGCTTGAAGTTTTGTCATATTTCTTGTATGTTTCTTCCCTATTTCGGAAAGCCAAACTTCATTCCTGACATCTGACATACTTGCGTTATTATAACTTCTATTGCACGCTGCAACAAATAATGTTGCTTCTGACAAAACAAGATCAAAACTTGCCTCCTTGGTACCTAGATGATCAAGGCGTAATCCTTAATCTAACTGTTTGATGACCTTAATTGTTCCAATCCCAGTTAGCCTAGCAACTGTGTCATAGACGGACAACGCATGGGCAGCCAATAAACTTGGAATAACTGCCTTGTCTTTCTGGGTTGTAGCACAAATATCCACAATCGTTTTGTCTGCACTTGTGCTTTCCATTAAGACTGTAGATGTACGGTGAATCGTCAAATATACACGTAGTAGTAATACAAACCCATCAGTAAAGTCGCATATGACATTGATACAGACAACTCTCTCTTCTATAGCCTGCACAACTTGTCGAAAAAATAATTACATCGGCTTCTGCATAGATGGTTCGCAAATCCTATCGGTCCATGATGTAGTTCCTATGATTGTCGACTGGAATATCCGATGAATATGTGATAATACGTTTATGATGCACTTCTTGTTAAGGAAATCTTGAGCATGATAAGTAGTGTGACTCCCAATCATGAGCATGTAAAAAAGTGTGACTCACAATCATGCGCATGATAAATAGTGTGACTCACCACCATGCGCATGATTAGTAGTGTTCCTCACCATCATGCGCATGATTAGTAGTGTGACTCATCACAGTGAGCATGATAAGTAGTGTGACTCATCACAGTGCGCATGATAAGTAGTGTGACTCATCATAGTGAGCATGATTAGTAGTGTGACTCATCATAGTGAGCATGATTAGTAGTGTGACTCACCATCATGCGCATGATAAGTAGTGTGACTCATTACAGTGAGCATGATAAGTAGTGTGACTCACCATCATGAGCATGATTAGTAGTGTGACTCATCACAGTGAGCATGATAGGTAGTGTGGCTCATCAAAGTGAGCATGATACGTAGTGTGACTCACCATCATGCGCATGATTAGTAGTGTGAATCATTACAGTGAGCATGATAAGTAGTGTGACTCATCACAGTGAGCATGATAAGTAGTGTGACTCACGATCATGCGCATGATTAGTAGTGTGACTCATTACAGTGAGCATGATAAGTAGTGTGACTCACCATCATGAGCATGATTAGTAGTGTAACTCATCACAGTGAGCATGATACGTAGTGTGACTCACCATCATGCACATGATTAGTAGTTTGACTCACCATCATTCGTATGATTAGAAGTGTGACTCACAATCTTGAGCATGCTAAGTAGTGTGACTCATCACAGTGAGCATGATACGAAGTATGACTCAGCATCGTGAGCATGATTAGTAGTGTGACTCAACATCATGCGCATGATACGAAGTGTGACTCACCATCATGAGCATGCTAAGTAATGTGACTCACCATCATTAGCATGATAAGAAGTGTGGCTCATCACAGTGAGCATGATTAGTAGTGTGACTCACAATCTTATATATGTTTTAATTTACGGAAAACTATGCACCAATATTTATATAGAATAACTTTATGTATGGATTTTTTAAGATTTATACAAGCAACATAACTAAGGTTGTGCAGCAATGCATTCAACACAATTAGTGTTTTCGTATGCTTTGAAATTTCATGCAAACATATACATCTCTAGTTCTGCTATTCTTATTTGCATTTACTCTCGACAAAAACACAGATTAAGGTTAATATATACTTTATCATCAGAGCGCCAAAGATTTAGCAAATGTTTTATATGAAACAAAAATATCGATCGCTTTTCTGTCGAACAGAAAAATGGTAGCTTGGATGTAGGCATCACGCTCATCGACTGACACAGCTACATTTTACAGGGTAACTACGCACGAGTGGGTAAATACAATACAATAACAGCATGCAAACGTTCAACGCAGCAAGCGATATTCGTTTTATGGCATAAGTATTTCATTATAAGGCATACAATATATTTTAAGAATAGTGCATTTGTTTCATGTTTAGAATGTATAAAGAATTGCATATTCAAGAACAGCCGACTGAAAGTGGTGGACAAATTTAGTATTTTAGTATTTAACTTCAACATTAGTTAACTATTTACGGAGTTATATGGCATTGATTACAATGTATTTCAAATAGAACTTGACGAATACCTAGTGGGCGATAGTTTACATATGGTCATCATCTGTTTTGCTATAAAAAAAAATTACCAAACGTATATCTGCATATTAAATATACTTTTCGTCGGGAAAACACATGTATGCACTGGCTTACTTTATTATTTTTTGGGGAAAACACATAGTTCAGAAGTAAACCTATTGCTCATTGCTTGTAATTTAATGTATTCTTCTCCAACATCAATTATGCCAGGAAAAAGTATAATACTGAGCTAACGAGATTTTTGTTAGCAAAACTGAACTTAAGTAGAAATAAACATGTCATACATCTGGTAAAATGGTCTGACATGAGATCAGACTTGTTTTGTAAATGTGAAAACGTATGTCCATGTGGGAACAATGAAAAGACGCAAACTTCTCGCAGTTTTATTTATTTTAGGGTTTAACGAAGGTCACTGTATTCACAAGTGCAATTCTTCCAAATGTTTAAATATTTCTCTTTTTTTGTATTGTAAGATTCGGTCTACTTTATACTAAATGATATTTATTTTTATAAAAGGTTTCAATAAAAAACAAAAAAATAATTTATTAAGACTTACAATTAAACAAAAGAATAGTTATATTTAAGTCGACCATCATCATTAGTTCTGTATTGGCGACTTGGTTATTTATAATATAGCACGGCTCGCAACCTGCCATAAATAATCAAACACAAATTATATATATATATATAACCTTATGCGCGGAGGCTGAAGAACACGATTTATTAATTGGATCCATAGGTTTGTATAACCGAACTCTCTGTGTTTGGTTCTCATTCCACTGTTTCAATAGTATGTTTTGCGTATACAATTCACGTACATTTAATAACTTGCATATTTTCATAACTAAAATTCCAACGAAGTTTGTTTTAGAAACATATAGATGTTAAATGGTTATGTATGAAAACTTATTTAAACATGTAACGCGAATGTTTCTATTTGTTTTTCTATTTGCATGTTCTCTATGGGTTATGGGAGAGCAGATTGAAGGATACATGTATGAGATCCCACACATGTTCATAATGCTAACTGCTGCCGATTTTACTAGAAAGTACCAAGTGTGTTAAAAATGCAACGATATTCTACCCACTGTTAATATGGCATCAACAAAATAACACAATAATCAGTTGGATATAGAAATGTATATACAATTAATGTGAAACGCGTGCACTCAATATGTCGCCAGTGTACTCTACACATCGGCTTATCTGTGATGGATTAAAGCAGTATTGTTCTTCAATTGAATGTGTTAAATAAAAATATACACAACATTTTAATCTACACTTATAAATTAAACAGTTTAAACGTTCTTTTTATTAAAACATTATCTGGTAATGCCTTCAATACACCAGCTATAAAGTTAAAAAAAAACTTCTAGAATAATGCAGTAGCACATTTAAAACAAATCATTGTCATACAAGGCATAACATTGATATTGTTTTGGTGCGGAATGCTTCAATGGTACTATGTACCATAACAACACAATACAATATAACACTTAATAATAATATTCGTCTTACTAGACATGTGTCTGATATGAAGTACTATTTATTTAAACATGTGATATGTTCTTGAACCCAATATGTTATAGCAAAGTGATTTTGCAACGCAAATTTGTTTGCAGTCTGTAGGAATGTTTATAATCTTTTCACAGAATGTTGTAATATTTCGGCACGAAATGTCGTCATTTTTTAGTAGTTTGTTTTGTTATACTCGAGTTATTGTATCATTTTCTCACGTTCGTTATAAAATGAAAATGTATATGTAAAATAATATAACACATAGTAAAGATATTGAGGAAATCCTCTCATAAAGAGTTCATATATATGTGGGCTACACACGATGGAGGAACCGAGAACAGGGTACATAACCGTATTATTGGCTTATCACTGCATGGTATATATAGAAATATAGAGCATTACATGTATCTTGGAAAACTTTACATTTCCTGTTCCGTCTTGGTGATTGTAGTAACCTGAACGGATACATGTTCATTAAAGATGAAAACTATCGGTATGCAGTCATGATTACATAAAGATACGAAATCCAACCACAAAGCTAACCATCGTTCTGATTAAATTTTGAACGCAACACTATAAAGTTCAGTATTACATGTATGTGTCTACAATTGCTTTAACAAGTCACCTAGGCGTTTAAGACGTACTCAATTAGGAGATTTTTAATTGTTTTGCAACTACATTGTTGTATGTTCCCTTTGAATAGTTGTAATGCAAACTTGATTAACATTGTTTTCTACTTTGAAGTAACAATATAAATAATGTGGCAATGCAATAAACACTATCAACAACATGTTTGCTACACAAACTGACTTAGTAAATTGTTATGGTACTTTCTTGTGGAGTCTGTGTGTTTCACGCCAAGAATTTTCCCTTTTGCTTTAAGAATTATGCACACATAATAGGTGAGAGTAACGGCTTAGATTTGGATGACTCATCGTCTGACGTATAAAGTAACGGCGCCAATTATGATATTGTGTCTTTTGTATAGATGCTTTCTTTATCAAAACGTGTTTTCTGTATGTCTTTAAAGGAGCACGTAGTTATTAGCAAAACGTCTGAGAACATTTCTTCAATATGATTCTTAATTGACACAAAACAGAACCTACACAGATGGATAGCACACATGTCATAATTAGTTGTGTTAAATGAAGCTTTCATTCTGTTCTTGACAATATTGGCTGTGATATTAAGAGGGACCGACTTTGGTGACAAATGTGATCGTCTCATTCGAGTACTGTGTTATCTTATCTATCGCCGCCGACAATAATTATTCATTGGATTGTTTTTCTGATTATACATGTCATAATGCTGTAGCTAATGTAATTTGATTGAATCGCTTCCGACGTCTTATCTTTCGTGATGAATTGCGTTCCTGTTGAATCCAATGTACTGGCTGTGTCCGCACTATACTGGCCATGCGTACAATGGTTTGTTTGTTTGGATAACTATTCAGTTCTGTTGAATGTGTGATATAGGATCCACAGACGTATAAATAAATTTAAAGCAAAGCCGGTCTACAAAACGCTCTTTACAAAAATCATATGATTAATTTAAGTGCTAAACGTTAGAATTAAGTCTTACAGACAATTGTTTATACATTGTACAACTTTGGAAATCTATTCCAAACGATTATTGAAATGTGTGCACACGATATTGCAACTGAACATTGTATCTTATACGTGTATTTTATGTAGGTGTCAAGGCTGTAGACATGTAATTATGAATTTAAAAGAGAACTGAGATACCATGACCCATACATTAACCACATGAGTTTAAATGTAGAATACGCCTGAAAGAATCATTCAACAGAGCCGGACTCAAACACCAAATAAAAACACACGAACCAAACAAAGACATGTACAGCTGATGTGTGTAGTGTTTGTATTTTATAAAGTCTACATAGAGAAGTCTGACATATAATCTAAAATATAATTGCTATGAGTGTAACTTACTTACACGTTTCGTTACGTTTATGTCATGATGCTAGTTTCTCGCGTTTTTTATATTTAAATTAACCATTATCTGTGTAACGTCGTTTCTTCCCACGATGTCTTTGTAAACATTTTCAAGTGTATTTAGCACTTACATACATGACAAAAAATTATTTGGGTCGAAATGAAGTCGGTATGCATTTGACATATTATTATTACTTAAGATTAGAATGCTATGTTAGGAAAAAACGAAATAACCAATTTAAGTGAACCAATACTTTATTACTTAATACAACAGTCTTAAATAATATGTATTCACATAAGTATAAAAGAGAAAAAAAACATGTATACATTGATCACTTCTAATAAAAGCATATCTCGTATTGAATGACGTCCAAAATGTGTCACATCAAAGTAACATATACATGTACATGTATCAGTATCGTTATGGTAAAACGCGTCAAATGTCATTGTATTAAATAAACAGTTAATATTTAAGTTTGCAATTAAAACACATCTACTGATATGCATCTTCTAAGCAAACGTCAGGTATTCCAAATTTCTGCATGCATTCCGAATCGCAATAATGGTAGTATTTGGTCACAGCAACATTATAAAAGTATCGAACCGGCTTAACCCTTTTCAGTTTTTCATAACACTTTAATTCACGTATAATTATGCCATTGTTTTGTGTGTTTAACTGGCGTGGTACTTCGACGTAATCTTTTTTGTTTGATTGGTAGGTTTCCATATACCTTACGCTTTCTAGAGCGGTACACACTTAGTAACGCTTTCTTTTTTAAATTGTGGCATCCTCAACGTCTTAACTGGCTTCTTGTTACCTGGAAATAGTTAGCATAGTATTCCGTTTAGTTAGCATAGGATTCCTTTAAGTAAGCATAGTTTTCCGTTTGAAGAATATTTAAAAAAAGTATGTGCATATGTGTTGAAATAAACTGGTTAGAATTACACTGTTTATGGTGACATCAATCTTAATGTCTGACAGTTAATGTGTAATATCTAACTCAAAATTGGTATAAATTACATTGTTTCCGTGCTTTGCATTTAATGAAACGCCTGCATATATTCGGCTACTGCCGTTGGCATTTTTTGGCTACTGACGTTTGCCATTCTTAAATGTACTACTGACGTTTGCCATATTTGTTTCTTCTCTGTTAACGTATATTTATTATCCGATACATATTTTCGCTTGTTTACGCGAAGAAATATGTAAAATATGTTCGTCCGGTATTGCATAGATAGTTCTGTGATCGTTTATTTGTGTAAGCCCCGACTCTTTGTATGTTTTACTACTGACGTTTGCTTCCTAAATGAACATTTGCGCCGAAGTGTTCTCGAAAACCAAAGCAACACACACAACGCGTGATATACCAATCGCAAGCTTTATGCATGCCTTATTGCCCGCCTTAGGTCGTATGAAAGCCAGAGGACGATCAGCGAATATATTGACACAAAATCTACCTGGTGCGGCTATTATCCCTCGTAAAACGCCTACTGACGTTGACTTTAGGTGTCACGTGACAGTTTTTGTTCATTCACAGTGATATAATAATATGAAAAACACTACACAGTATGTATCTTCTTAAACGGTTCTCAAATGCATACTTTGAGTGCGTTGTGCGTTGCTTACATGTATAACTCAGCTGTAGGCATCACTAGTAATATTTTATAAACCTGTTACTTTGCACAAACGCAGTGATACATTCTATCCGTGCACATTTTAACTCAACAACCTGATCACAATAAATATGTTTCCAGAGCAGCAACAGTTGTTAATCAGTCTGTGTTGGCAGATTCAGTTAAGCAAACGTAAAGCGGATGCATAATCAGCGGATGCCAATTTAGTTTTCATAATCACCCGAAAGCAACCTTTAACCTATAATACATGTTAATAGTCATATCAATAAGTCATTATTAAATAATCATTAAGAACGGCACTTACTCAGTTGGTTTCTAACTTAAACTGAATAATGGCTGTTGTCAGAAGAGAAAAAATACATCTTTCTAAAATGCATATAACTCCTAGATTATCAGTGTTCCTTAATGAATCTCTGCAAGTAAGTTATTTTCCGTTTTATTCTCCCTACGGGAAACTAAGTAGTAAATTATTTGTTAAACACAGAGTATCTTAATTCATATGAGACATGAACCAAAATATTAACATATAATATATGATCAAGATGAATAATGGTGTTGATATGAACTTTATTGTGGTGATGTTTGGTAAGCTTATCCAAACTACGCACATGTACACTACAAAAGGTTAGTTTGGATTTGAAAATATACATATATGATCTGACATGAGTTGTCATAACATACCACATTTTATTAAACTAGTTCAGGGATTTTGTTAGTAAGCGAGCCTTTGGCGGACGAGTTTAATACAATATGCTATGATATGACAACGAGTGTCAGATCTTTTTTTATCACATGCTTTTAAACTAAATAGAATACATCTTAATTGACCAAACAAATGCTGAAAGATCTAAAGTTGTTTACAATCGTGACGTCATTTCATGTGGACGACGTCATTTCCCCAAAATTAAGCCATGTGAATGGTTAGTTATTGATTATGTAGCCAATGAAAACGCTTACACATGTTGTATAACCCATGTGTAATATAAAAAAATACGTAATGTCTGTATTACATTGAAAACAAGGTATAGCATGGGATAACATAAAACCGTCCATGAGACGTTTTGTAAGATTTAAAGTCATCTGCGTCAAATATCCTTCGATTTCTTTTGAATACGAGTTAGTGGATTATTTGAATTAAATGACGATGCGGATATCTGCTTATAAAGATGAGTCAGGTGTTTACAATTAACACTTTCTGTTTGCATACCAATTTAGCAAATTAAAAATTATTGCAAAGAGATTGCGTAAATACTAATTTCTTCATGAAAATACAATCTAAAGCTTGCACAATGTTTGATACACATTCAGAGCTTTTCCAATACAGTGAGTTATTTTTTGTTAAACCTGTTAACAAAGAGTATGACCATGTCATAATTTGCTTCGAGTGAGAAACACAATATCCCATAAATGTATTGCGTGACATCCTGTTCGACTTCCGTCGTAAAGCTTCGTGTATCGTCAACAGTTTGTTACCATTGCAGATACCACACTTTAGGTTCAGTCTTGATGAAACTTGGTCAGAATATGTATCTGAAAAACAACTAGTCCAAAATTGAATCTCGGTCCCATGTGTCAAAAAAACTATGTGACCAGATTATATCTTTAACTTCACATTGTCAACTGTCGTTTGTGTTATATTGTTGTCCTTTATTTAATGCGGTCGGTTCTGTCACTTGCAAACTCAAACTATCGTACGTCTGTCGATATCGTACTTTAGTTTCATAGAATGTGTTCTATAACATAAGGTGTGTGCAGCATATAATGAATATATGATGTGTGCTAAATATGTATCTTTAACATTTATTTTGTTTGATTATATAGGTAATGCATTTCTTGATAACTTTAACATTATTACAAACATTACTTTTATTGAATCACGCTATAAAAGATATTGTCCTCTCAAATATAACCATAGTCAAACTTGTTTCAGCCGTCTTTAACATTTCTCTATCATTGATATATTTCATTGTTTATGTTGTTTGTTTAAGCAAACTATGTATGCTCATATTTATAGTTATTTTCTCAATAGATCTTATCAATATGTAAATTGCTTGCTGGTAGTATAGGCATTTCATTCTGAACTTCGGTCGATACAAGCTATTTTGCAACATGGATCGAAGGGGTGAATGGTGAAGCACAACCATAAATGTTTGTTACATATTATATCGTTTATAAACGTTTTGTCTAAGTGGTGTTTCGACATATTTTGAATATGTTGTTTCAAGCGGCATGTAAGCGAAACGCCAAACATAATTACTTTTTTACCCACCTAGGTTTGTCGTTAATTCTGTTTTTAATCATTCTTATAAATTTCGAAATTCACATGCGTTAAGAGTGTTGTTGTACGTCCGACGGTAAGGAGCTGGTATGTTGCTAAGATTTTGCTGTTATAGATGAAATGCATTTTTAATTTTTGAACATTCGTTTAGTAATAGTACAACAATAAAAAGAGAAACTTCAGGTACACCAGCAGGAGATAAACCTTATTAGAGTAAGTGGTTCTGTATTTATGATAAGTTACCATCCGACACAAGACAAAACAATTTGACGCATCAAACCTCCTAGCCCAATTTTTTTTTATTCACACATTATTAACAAATGTGCAAAATAACTTCATAACATCGCTTAAACATAATTAATTTCAATTAAATGACTTTTTAGTTCGGAATGTGCGTATAACAACAATACAAAATTGAGTTTAATCTTTCTGAGGATAGCATTTTTAAACCAAACTGAATTCTTCAGTTTGATTTCAACAGATCATTTGCGCATGTTAGTCCGTTCAAATGTCGCTGTTAAAGATAAGCGTTAACTGAGAGTAGTGCGTAATGTTTAATGATATAAGCATCGCTCTGTGAAACTCGGGTTTTACGCATGTGCTTAAAGTGTTGTCACATATAAGCCTGTGCAGTCCGCACAGGATAAGCAGGGACGAAACTCTCTACCTAAACTGGACTGTTTCTAAGACGAGACTTTCTTGAAAACGAAAAAAAAAAACATAAATGCGGAAAGTGTCGTCCCTACAGGCTCATAGTGATGTTAACTGTCTAGTCATTACACAACTCGTGGTAATTAAGGCTTCCCGGTAATTGAACAACGGGTCACAAGTAGGTTTACAAGAACGGAAATGTTAGGGATTTATTTTTCTCTAATACAACATCAACGACACATTACATGTACCTTTCAGTGTACGAGCAAACATCAACGACACATTACATGTACCTTTCAGTGTAAGAGTAAAAGCAAATTATAATGATCAATAGTGATGAGCAAAGGAGACCATTTATACAATAAGGCGTAGGCTTGAGGATGAATTTATGATATGTACTGACAGTTGATTTGATTGTAATTAGTCTGTAATTTCGTTACGAGAGTTACGCTTGATTAATGAGTGTAATTATCTAAAGTGCTACTGTGTTTCTCGTGTAATAAATCAAAACAAACACAATTAACTTAAACAAAATCAAACACAAGAGTGGTGCTGAGCTTAATGGGTTTTATAAAAAGTATCCGACAAAATGCAACATAAATAAGAAACATGTAATATTTCTAAATTGGACCTTTGCTCTGACCTGTGCATACGTATTCTAACGATACTTTTATTTTGTTACGACTATGTCTCATATATTATATGTTCAGTAAGTCGCACCGTGAAGAAGTGTATGCTGATACATGTCTGGATTGTCCAAATGTGTAAAATACATACTAGTTAATTATTATTTAGAGATTTGAGATATATGGACTGCGCACTTTAATTGCAAAACACGTACGGAGAAGTGACAGGAAGCTTTTTGGATCACTAAATTAATTAATTTATTTTGTCTTATTTATTTTCCAATGCGTGCATCTAAAACACGTTGTCAAAAGAGATCGTTTTGTTTATTGATACGATAAGGTTCAGAATGCAACTTGTTAAAAAACATGTTATGTGTATTTTCGAAAGAATTTGCCAGCAACTACTGTGAGATGTATAGGGGGTGGAGTTCCACACATATGATTTATTTGTAGTCATATTCCTAATACAGTCTTTACATGGCAATCATAGTTTAATCGACCTATATTAATCCATATTAATCAAAAGCAAGTAATCAAGTGTCAAATCTGCTTCGTGCTTATTGAAACAAAATAGTTCACATGTGACAATAAAACTTTGTTTTACAAAGGTGCAGTTTTAAAATGTTGAGTGAAATGAGAACAAAACCAGTTTATTTGAAGATGAAGTTTTGTTTTCATTTTTTGTATATCAATGCATGGCCATTGATTCTAGCCTTAAATAAAGGACTGAATGTTACAATACGTATTTTTTACTGCTTCTGAATACACATTAGCAAACAAAGGGTACTAAATATAATGCTGCGTCATGCTCTTAGTTTGCAATTGGTTTTTATGCAAATATTAATATTGTAAATATATATATTATTTGAAACAGTTTCTCATGGGAATAATCAAATATTATTAATTGCGAAAAACATAGACTGATATTAGCATATTAAGTTTATTTGTACCGAATACACAAACACTTATTCATATCTGTATACCATGATTCACATTCCCTGGGCATTTATGAAGACGCACACAAGCTTGTATCAGCCTATTTTACCATCGGTTCAAGTATTCATGGCGGTAATTGAAAATAAACAACCTGATATAATACGAGCGGGGATTTCTCCCAAGTAATCCTTTCAGATTGATTCTATGTATGTATAATTCATAACATGCCGTGGGATTTTGAGTATTAGTGGGAGTTAGTGTGGACGTTTTAACAAACTTTATTAATTGTTTGAGAAATCATGGCATTGTTTGTATTTTATCGCTTTCTAACATGCAGTCTCTGTAATCTCTTATACTTATGTTACCATTTCAGAGGCAGAACCAATTAATTGCTGCGGACAATCATTAAAGCTGCAGAGATTAAGCTATGTACGTGTACACCGGCTATCCATATTGCATAACTTTAAAGCACGAATTAAGTAAGTAAACCGTACGCTTTGTTGTTTTAAATAAATATATTATAACTAAATGTGTACAAATTTAATCGTTCTGAAGTAACGCATTTGAAACAAATTAACGATTGTATTGATTCATACGAACTAAAATAACCATCATCATATATATTTGTGTTATTTATTACCGTTATAAGTTATATATTGATGTTTTGTGTTTGGACCAGGGACTATTCAACAAAAATCCCTTTCAGAACGCATATTGACCATGTGAGTCATCTGATGTTTTATAAAAATAAGAATGGTTGCAGTGAACAGTGGTAGTGAGCTGAAGTATATACATATACCCATCCTACAAGCAACATCTGTATATGACAAAGTGACTTGTGACCTGCTCAAAAGTTGAAGACTGATCCCTGGATACAATTCGTTGACGCTTAGAACACGACAAAAAAATGCGAGCTTAACGAAATCTAAGATTCGCGTATTACTTAATCGAACCGAATACCGATACCACTATCTTGCGGCTGATGAAGCCACATCTAAAAAAATATTGTAACATAGCTTGATCACACATACAACTTGACACACGATGCACTTTTAAGCAAACATGATTTATCAGGAAACTATGATATGATAATTATCTGCTATTGAAATTAATCATTTGCTATGTCACGATTGCATATTATGGCCTTATACACAGACATAGAACCAGACGATCATGAAAGCTTTGATAATGTTATTATAATGGTTCCTTGTTGAGCTAATCTAAAGTATACATAGCCGGTGTTTAATGTGCAGTCACCACGAAGTCATTACATACTGAGTCGATAACACACAATGTTGTTTTTGTTTTGTATGGCGAAACATACATTACCGAAGTAACGTCTGGTCTATGACAGGGATGAATCTCATAATGACTGAATAAACTAACAAAGTGCATTCGCTGTAGTGCAGCCATTTTTTTGAGTTTGGTACATTTCGGGAACATTTCATTGTATCACGAAATCATGTGAACACTTCAAAACAGTCAAATAACTTCCTTGACCGAGCAATATAGGTTTCTAAATTTCTGGTGCGGCTAAACACTAAGTAACGTGATTGATTCGTGCATTGGTTGATATAATTCGTTTTACGTTGGATTGTACACAATGTAAATTATAAACACATACACTTTATAATAGATCTTCTTCAGAATGTAATCTTTACGATATTATCGCGAAAGAAAACAAAACACACATATCATACACAAGTACTGTCAAAAGAAAATAATGACTCAATGCGTTGTTTGTTTAAGCTTCTGTGTTTTCGTATTGAAAGACGTCCTATTGAACACGTATGCTTTGCACATTTTTACCACACATATAAAAGTGCTAGTCTTTATGCCGAAGGCCGTGACTATCAACTAGCATTTATGAAATTATGGTACCGTTTAAATGAGGTGTCACTGACTTTACTTTAAATTTAAAATGCATTTTACACAGCGAACAACGGTACGTTATAAATATGCGATGTTAGAATAACGTTAACATGCACCAATAGAGTACTGAACACTGGCTATGGCTTCTTCTTAACGCACCTGTTTCACAATGTCATCGGCAAACCGCACTTTTTCTAGATACAAACATTATCATACCGCTGCACTGATATCTGCCTGATAAAACGCTGCATAATATTTTTTGTATGTCATGTTCAACACGAAGTTCTTATATCAGTCGATGTGTCATATAACCAACCTTTAAGACTTAATACATAAGTACTATTTAATTGTAAAAGTTAATCAGATTCATCAAAACAAGCAATTTGATACCAAGATGTATCACATTTAATCCACAGAAAGCAACACAAACAGAAAATAAACGTATTTACCAAATATTAAAAATGTGTAAATGCTGATGACGTCATTTTCAACAGGAAGTTGTTATATCAGTCGATGTTTGGATGTAAGTCATTTTACTCGGAATGAACTATGAAGTCACCATTTTTTAGTAAAATAAAAAAGATTCAACCAAAACAAACAATTTGATACCCAATATGAAACATATTTAAGACAAAAAACAATAAAAAAAAAAAAACAGCGAACAACATATTTTCCAAATATTAAATCCACGTGCCCATGACGTCATTATTAACAAGTCAAACGTCAAAGATCCATTTAATTCCCGCTAAAAATGCAGCGTCATATCGACATTTGTTTTATTATTTCTTTTAATTAGAAGACTGAAACTAAGGGTATGATAATCAGAAAAACAGATTACTGCAAATTATTTTAACATGGGGACTTAGAGAGAGGTATGATAAACAGAAAAACAGATTACTGCCTGATCTTTTTGTTAAATATCAGGCTCGGCACGAATAACCTTATTGTTCTCGTGCCGAGTCTGATATATTAGTTACATGTTTTTCTGTGTATCATACCTCATTTAACAGTCACCATTTTAAAAGCCTCGCCGTCATATTATCCTTGCCGGATATATATCAAAACGATCAGTCAGTAACCTGTTATTCTCTATGTATCGGAGGTTCAGACTGTTCCCTCACGTTCAATACTGATTATGTAATGTCCACCTCATTAAAGCCACACACCTTGAAATGAAGTACATGTTAATCAATACATATTTATGCAATTTGAAAGTGTGCAATTTTTTTATTAAATCTATAGCCTAGTTAGCAAGCAATTTATTATTTTTCAACCGGAAATTACCGCTTTTAAAACCGAAAGTAGGATTTTAATATTATACGTCCATTTCGACAAACGCGATTATTTTTAAGTTTTAAAGCGCAAAAAGATGGATTTCTACCTTGTAACCAACATATATATTCTAATTGGCATAGATAAAATTTAATCTATAACCTAGTTACGAGTAATTTATTATTTTTCAAACGGTACAGCTTTTAAAAACGAAAGTAGGATTTCTAGACGTATACGTCCATTTCGACACATGCGATTATTTCTAAGTTTTAAAGCGCAAAAAAGACGGATTTCTACATTGTAACCACCAAATATATTCTCATTGGCATAGATAAAATATGTTTCTTCTTCATAATTTAATTTACTATGCCAAATAAGGTGTGTGGCTTTAAAGTAGACGATTCAATTTCAAAACAGAATTTCAGGCTGTAATAAATAAGGCTTTAGGAAACCATTATAATAACGAATCCATTCCTTTCATCGAATCGCCCGAGCTCTGATAAGACTTGTTTAATCTCAGCATTCCTTTTTTTTATGAATGACAATATGTTTCTAAAATATCTGAAGTCTACGTCGTTGGTTTGCTTTTATCCGTTTGTAAAATGGCAATGTTCAGTATATGAAGTGTTAATGTCATTCACATAAAATCATAGTTTTCTTGAAAAGTGCAAAGTTATGTTCTGCGATACTGTAAAGTCAGTAATATAAGTAACGACAACACTCGACACCGCATGTTGCATTATGTTGCAAGTTGTACTAATCAGTTTAAAACATAACATATT
Organism: Dreissena rostriformis; assembly: GCA_007657795.1. Taxonomy (NCBI): domain Eukaryota; kingdom Metazoa; phylum Mollusca; class Bivalvia; order Myida; family Dreissenidae; genus Dreissena; species Dreissena rostriformis. The sequence goes on from VMBQ01000612.1 coordinate 213,716, forward strand.
TGAACATAATGCTTAATTTTAGCCATTTTAATTAAAAAATAGCATTTACAAAGGCATTACGTAATAGCATTGGAAAGAAGCCAAGCAAGATAGAATGGTGTGCGTTAAAAAAGTATGAAATGTGTAGAGTGTAGCAATTGTTAATGATAATTAAATCGTGAATCATTCGTTCGCTTTACACTGAGCTTCTTACCGTAAGCTAACAAATAAAGGGCATGTCAATAATGAAATTCAAATACATGAATATTATTTGGCTTTTGAAGTTTGTTTATATAATAGTAATAAATGATGTTAAAAAGGTCCGACACGTGTGTTTGTTGATTCAGTCAATAATTCATTAATATTTACTTATACATGTTTGTAATTAATATTTATTTGAAACAGAAAATAATGACAGTTTAAACTTTAAAGGTATATTTCTGTATGCAAGATCTCAAAACTAAGCTACACGTTATCACATATTATTAGTTGAAACAGTGTCAACAACGTTTGCGTATCCCATTAATGAAACTCTAACGCCTGTACAAAAAGAACTAGGCCGCACTAATACTGTTATATTTCTTAGAGAATTGTTCTTTCGGAACTTCGACGAAATAGTTCTTTTTGATTGATAATGACCTGTTGAATGTGCATCAGTAAATGGCATCTTTTGTGTCATTAACTAAGTATTATATTCGTAGTTACTGCAAAAACATTGAGTGAAATCTTACATTATCCATTGTAAGGAAATGTGTGAATTAGGTACATGATATGCCGGCTATTAATGAATAATAACAAAAATACACAGTTAAGAATTGCTTAATTATACACCGAACAACATTATATCCGCTTCATTGTTTCTAAAAGGAGTATATGTGATCTTAGTTATATTTAAAAAACAAAACAGATAAAACGTTGACGAATAAAACAAACTTGAATAAAATGACAGAATAAGTGGTATTAAATAATCGAAATCATTTATCTATACTTTATACTTTTCTTTTTACACTCGAGAACTCATTTATGTACAGTAAAACATTAACTCATTTCTGTGCAAATGTGTCCATACGATACATATACACAATAGTTTGGTTCACAAAATAATGCGAGTAAACGTGTCGGTAACGGCGTAAGCTCGGTCGTTTGGAATTAACAATAAACCGGATTTGACGAATGGTACCATTATCAGATAATAAATATATTTATTTGACATTTCTCTCGGATATTCGTGTATTGGTTTCAGACTGAGAAAATAAAATGCTGACATTTAACTCGTATATACATGCTTTCAACCAGATGTTTGACTGTAGGACTGTTTGTTTGGAATTTTCGCCGTACTCAACATAATTTCATGTAATGTATAACATCGATCCGTTAACGTGCTCATACTTCGTTTGATAGCTGATTACACAGTACGCATGCACGTATTTTACCACTGCTCTGCTTGAATCAGAGGGTTGAATGCCTGTATAAAAACGACATGATCAATTCTCTCACAATTTCAGGGAACCGCACAATCGATCTTCAGATTTATTTACCATATGTCAATCAATCGTGCTTAATCGGCTGTTGACGTTTTGTATATAAGTGTAACCGTTTCGAATAATGCATATTTATAAAATATGCGTGGTGCTTGGAATGAGATTGTTTATCTGATGAGACAATTAACATGTTATTATTAGTATGATTATAATGTGATATTCATCCTTATTATAACCTTTGAACATAAAAGAAAGGCTATTTTGTTCTAGCGTGGTATATTATCCAACATTAAGGAAATCAATCATAATATTAAGTTACATCTTTTGTAAGAAGGATGCCACTTCACATTACAAATCCTAACATACAACCCAAATATACAATACATCATTTTACTTATGTGTCAATGTTTAATATACCTTCATTACAACAACTTTAAACTTAGATGAATAGGATGATTTTGTTAATTAATTTCATTCCGATCATATGTGTGGATGATATGGCTTGGTGTCTAACATGCAACATTATGTTTGTTTGCCTGTGTGTGCAAATAATACACATATTCGATATTGCACCACACTTATAAAGCGATATGTTTTCAATCTGAATTGTAGCAGTAACCTTTCAGACCACGTTTTTCTTGTTTAGCCAAATTTAATATAGAACAATTATTTTAATTTCACATACATATTGGATTATTGATAGATTAAATACAAACAAATTGCATCAGTTACAAGACGTTACGATTATAATAACTGTCTGTCTTTAAGAAATCGGCTTGTTTTTTTTCCCGGATAGGAGTATGTTCTTACTCAAAGCTATAATTGCAGCATGCTGTTTTCGTGATTTTGTACTCTGTCATGTTTTATGACAATGCGCCAGTGATATATGGTAACATTTCATGGCATTTAGTTTTACATGGACGATACTGAAATCCATCAATCAGATAAGATGTTTAGATTTAGACACTAAGGCTTTCATGATATACCGTATTCGTATTTTCAGCAGATAATGCGAACATAACAACGCAAAATTTACGGGTATTTATAGGATTAACCTTGATTACAACTAAAGTATAAACCAATTATAACTATACACATTAACCTAATGTCCGCTTTGAACTTGACACTTGTACGCGACACCCTGTCTTGATATGATTGTCATTTGTGCCATCTTTGGTTAAATTTCCATTCTGGGCGTCAATGTTATATGTCTGACAAGAACACATACTTTCATTATATACATGTGAGGACTATGCAAACAAATCGAGTGTCTACAGTGAACTTAATCTTTAAGACATGATCATGCTTTTTGATCACGATACATCGTATTGATATGATGACCATTTATATCAATTTATTGTGAAATTCTACCGTGAATAAGGAGGTTATTAAATACATATGAACATGTTTTGTTTCGTGTTATTCGCAAAACGGGATAAGTGACAACCAAACGATGTTTTACATTCGATTGTTTTAAACATCAATAATGGATATCGTAAATTTGTAGAAAATCAGCTATTGTCACGGCTAAAGTGCCATCGTTTGTTTACCGTTAATTGAGAATGTTTATATCACGTATGGGCATGCGTGGTGCGGACCTCCCGCAGAAGATTTGTCTATTTCATCATTCAACGTGAACAGCAGTACATTCGTTCGCCTAACACACGAAAACTATATAATTATACAAATATATAATATTTGAATACGAATATTCGGAGATTGACCTACTGTGCGGCAATGTACCCAGTATCCGTATATTCCGATTTCTTATGAACGCTTACACTATATTGCATATGCCATTTGGCTCTTAAACATTTTTCAAATCTGCATAGATAACACCTTAATAAACTTAGTGTAAGTGTCAGGTAAATAAAAGTAGAACATACTTATCCAAAGTTTTCTGTTTACATGTTTGACCTTTAAATTTGCTGCAATACCGTACAACAAGACAGAAAAGCAGATTGAATGAGTCACTAATCATCTTTACAGCGCATCTGCATGGTTTCCTTCTTTGGGGCTGAACAAAAAGTAATACTATAAACTATATACGACCTACAGTTTGGAGGTCGTAAATCTACTGGCACGCAGGTGTTGGAATAAGATTGGATGAAATGTATCTGAATTTAAAAAGACCATCCTAACAATTACCTTAAATATTGTGTAAAGGAAGAACATGTAAAGCAGGAAGTTGCTGTATGTTCCGGTATATTTTTAGTTTAATTTGTGTAGTTATAACGTCGTAGTTAATATAATTGGTATTATTGATATTGGTGTTGTCAACATGACTATATTGGTTTTCCCGCTCTATGACTTTACATGACATCCAACGACGTGGTACAAATGTTCACCCATACGATGTGGTATGTCGATCACAACAACCATGTGGTTGCCTTAAATGTCAAGTTTGAACCTAATACGGATATTATGACATATTTAAATGTAACAGATTATCACACAATTAGATGGTGGTGCCGTAGGCAAGAACCACCTGGATATCTTCATTCGTTATAACTTTGTACAAATGCTACTCTTAATAATACGGCGTGTCAATTTATTATAACATGGCTACGTGAAGGTGAAGAGTACAAAAGCTGGACTAAACCAGATTTGTTTTTGTAAAAATAAGGGGTGTCCGTTCTAAAACTATACCATGCGGTATGGGGTTCATAAATAAAAAGTGCATACATATTAATCTTTATCCTGCCTCTGTTGCAAACATTGACCAAATAAAGCAGTGTCGAATAAATTTTCCTATCTCCGGTCAACATTAAGTAGTGTATTCCTACGCACGCTGTGACACAAAGTTGAGTGTAACCTTTCCAATACACTACACAGGGGTGACGCATTATTGAGACGCATCGTGAATGTTATCGTTTACATTACACATCGTCCTACTTTGCATCTTCTTTAAAACATATTACAGAACCGGCTTTCCGTATTTTTATGTCCATTCACTTGATTACGCAATTTATGACGTCTATAATTTGACGTCATTTCTCTGATGAAACATATCTAGTTTAAGCAATACTATGTGGATTTAAAGGGACAAGAATTTGGACGTTGTGGTTTTTTAACAGTAAAATATTTAAAAAAAAATAAGCATTGAACGCATACAAAACTTTCTTCGGATTGTGTGTTTGTAATGCATATTCGTTAATTTTGATAGGAATAAAATAACTCGCTCTGACAGGATTACAATTTCGTAAATCGTGTTTTAGGTCAGAATGTTAAGCATTCGATGCAAACGCATGAAGAAAAAGTGTGGTTTAAAATACATTTTGAAAAAAAAATGGACGAACAGAACATGTAAGTGAATATAGTTGTAAATTTATTGTTATAAGAATTGGATAAAAGCTGTCATGGAAGTAAATACCATTGAGTATTTGTTTTGGCTGTTGCATATTTTTTTTAATTTCTATAAATGATAAAAAATAAATATCAGTTTTTGTTTTGCTGACGCACATTGTTTTCAATTTTCAACATTAGAAATATCACATCCTCGATTCATGTTTTATTTATTCACATACTTTCAATAGGAAAGTATTAAAAGGACCAGTTTAATGTGGAACTATTTTGTAAGAGACATAATCGGTAGTAATTCGGTCGTAGGGAATGTTGTTTACATGAAGAAGCTTACCAGAATAATTATTTTGTTATCTTAATTAATCATTTGTCTTTGATAAAATGTGTTAGCGGCATAATTTTAAATGAGGCAGGATAAATAGAATACATGGTTGGTGCCAAGATGGAGAATGTTTATCCGGTTCGGCGCGAAAAAGAAAATAGGGCTCGCTAAAGCTCGCCCTATTTTCTTTTTATCATCGGATAAACTTTCTCCATCTCGGCACCAACCGTGTATTCTCTATATTCGAGAGGTCATTCTCGGAAAAGAACATTATCGTTACATTGAACTTATGACTTGGAGATCAAGAGTCAAAATGCAGCATTAGTTTACAACTGCTCTGATTAAAGGCAAAGCGGTTTATGAAAATAATGTATCTGTCAGTGATAGTTTTAATTCATGAGTCATAATTAAAGTCACAATTATAGGCATAATAAAAACCTGACAAACGGTTTCAATTAGCTATAACACATATAAATGCAGTGTCAAGAATAAAGTAAGGCTATGTAGAGTTCATTCATATATGTTTTACTAGAATTGACCTCTTGCTAATTTAAAATATAAAATGAGATTTGTTTTTCATAAAGTATAAAGTACTGAGGCCTCAAGCTGAACCGACATGTTATTTGAATATTCGCTCTTATAATATAAAATGTAGGCACCTGCTCATCTAATTCCTCAACGCGTGATAGGTAATAATTTAGTAACTAAACAAGAAAGTAAATATAGCGATCTCATGCAGCTGGTTGAATGGTTTGAGCCCGAATCAGATTTTTTTTGTTCGCAATCTCACATGATATCGAGCACAATTAAATATAGATTTTGCAAGACGTGCTGAATATTTAATTACTAAGAACTAAGCAATTTTGATATTTTTTAGAAGAAACGCCAGAAGACTTAGACAAGAACGATAATGCGAAGCCAAGGCCGTTGCGTCTTAGTTACAAGCGATAATTTAAGGAAATGTCAGAGACCGAAGTAACCATTCACTACCAGTCACTACCGTTGTCGTCTGTTTATATTTAGTTTGCTTGCATCGTCAACTGAATCGCTCTTGGTCAGTTTGATGGATAGCACTAGCCACTAGTAGTTAGTATCTACAGAGAAGGTTTTGATACCTAAAGTTCAATGCGGACACCATATCCTCAGCGGCACAGCGACCTCGTTTACTGTAACGAAACTAGAAATGAGCATTTGACATGTACTGTACACATTGTATTGGGATTGTAGTCGACGTAATTATCTCTATTGTGCCAGCCGAATGAAGATTAATCTTGTTTTATGGTTCTATGGACGAAACTTATGCATGCAGTGCCTGGACATATTGGTAATTACCTCAAGCCGTGGCATTCATCATTCATTATCAAGTGTCAAATTAAGTTGCACAATATTATATTGTCGATGATTCAATTGGAAACTGGAGAACCTTAATGCCAGCCGTCTCGATTTCATGTCGTTGTTTGTTTATTTCAAGACAAAACAAAATGATACGGTTATCAAAAATGGTAATTGATTGATTTCAAGTCTAATCAGTTCGGGGACAGCAGAATGTAAATACTAATTGGACGACATGTTTCTTTTGCGCAACTAGTGTGTTGATGCACTTGCACGTTGCACACAAATACATGGTATCACCTTAACGTCACATACGTTCTCACCTGTTTTATGCATTTGTTAGCAACATACGTCGTGTTAGATAACAATCATGTTGTATTTACCTGTTCTATTCTTGATTGCGCTTGCGTGCATTGTCTTCATGTGAAAATATCGTCAGCCGACTGCTATTATAGACCAATGTGGAATGAAGGCAATACATAAATTATCATTGTCAGCTACTTTTCTTGAACAATTTTAATATGTGCAAACTATTCAAACCATTTTCAACAGCAAACATATCATTTTGTTTCAACGAGGCACCAGTGATTTCACTTTTCACAAGGTCCTAAACAAACAAATGTTTGAATCATTTAATACGTTAGTTTTATGGCATCAGAAAAAGCACTTGTTATGATAAACCTACTCTAGCATAATTACATGTATTCATTGAAGTACAACATAAAAAAGAAATCTTTTGGTGAATGCTCAAGTATTTATTCACTCGTTGTCATAGGAATGTATATTCTCGAGCCGTACACGAGTTTGTTCCGATTTATCTCCTCAAATAAGAGTCGATCATACCCCAAATACAACACATTGTCATTATATATTAAGTTGCATTTTGGAAATACATTTATCGAAAGTATAGTTTAACTATAAATGTCCGAATATGTAATACTGCTATTGATTTTATTTTTTTTTTTACTATTGGGTTTTGTTTTGACGATGTTCCACGGCTTTACCGAGGAGGTGGTGGATTGGCTCTTTTGTATCGTGATAACCTTAACATGATTAAAGGCCCAAAGCATGAGTATCAGTCATTTGAATGTGAGGAATAGAATATATGCTGTCAAACATTAACATGCTCTGTCTTTGGATTATATCGTCCTCCATATTCCGAAAGTTACTTTATCAACTTTTATTGAAGATTTCACATATTTCGCAGAGAAAGTCTGCCTAGAGTCAAGACCATTTGTCATCATGGGAGATTTTAATATCCATATTGACAATCGAAGTGATACCTACACTTAACAATTCCTGCAGTGTTTGAAATCCTTTAATCTTACGCAAAATGTCACTACATCAACCTACAATGGCGGACACATTCTTGACTTGATAATCACTAGAAAAGGTGATAAACATACCAGTGTGACAGAGCCTCTGGCTGACTATTACTTATCTGACCACTGCTTTGTGAGCTGCCTTCTAAAACAGCTTCGTCCTCCATTATCTCGAAAGTCCGTGAGCTACCGTAATGGGTAAGCTGTGTATAAAGATACACTACATCATGATCTTGCACAGTTGAGCAATCTCTCAGCTTATTTCTCTAGTGTTGATGACTTGGTTGTATCATTATCAGACACAACAACACAGATCATACACAAACATGCCCATGTTGTTGCGAGGAATCTCATCAGTAGATCAACTGTTCCTTGGTATTCCGCTTATCTAAGAATTCGCAAGCAATACAAACACGAAAGAACGTCTTTCGAGTATCATATTTTTACTTTTACATGGACTTAAATGGTTGTGTATTATAGTGTTACCATTTTCGATTGAAGTCATTTAAGTTTTGATATATACGACAGCTTTGCAGATGAACATTTTTACACTCAATTCCTATCAGGTATGCCGGGTTCTTGGCAGGACGGTAATCGGTAATAGCCAATAGTTAGGAAATCGAAAAGTTAAAATCGTGTCCCATTTTGGTTTCGAACCTTCGTCCCTCCGCTCCGCCAGCAAATGCCCTAACCACTAGGCTAAGAATACTAAATAAATGTTTATACATAATTTGGTAACACCTGCTTGCAAATGGTTAAACCGTGTATCAACTGTTAGTTGGTGATGTAATAAGTGTGTGCATCATGCTAGTAAATCGCAATACCGGTAGTGCGACCGACATGACACTAAAATAAATGTTGTTTTACTCGGGAGTGTCCCCCATTCATACAACTTCAGTTTTTAAATTAAAAGCATGTTATGGTATAGTAACGATAACCATACATAGGAATAATGAAATTCCAGCAAAGATTGTCAAGCGAGGAATTCTGGCCCGCTAATCTTGTTCTTAAGGTCTAACAAATATCATATACTTCGTGTAATTTTGCCTCATAGCGTGCATTACCGTCACTCTGAACGTTGTTCGAATATGTGTAAATTCGGTAAACTCAAATCATAACGATGAGTGCTCCATGTGCTCTATATGTGCGTTCAGTGAGTGCTCAATGTGCTATATAGGTGCGTGAAATCTGTAAGTCCTGCTGCAGGCATAATATGTATTCAACGTATTTGCTTTCTTTATATCATAATTATTTTACACTATTCCAAATATCATAATGTTGTTTATATATANGCCTTTGTTACTCCAGTCTAGATTGTCCCTGTGTTATCCATTAAGGAACATGTATTTTGAACTCCAAGATTTAGGTAAGTTATTCCTTCGTGGCCCGTATATATATTATGTGCACATTGTTTGTAACACTATCACTGGATTCTGCTATATCTATCGTTTCCATATATTTACACATTTTTTTTTAATTGAACTATTCTACATAAAAAAATGGGTACTTCTTAATGTTATTGCAGAGGTGAGCAACATGAAGTCAGCAATATCAACTATTTCCGGCCCGAATACTCTAATTTCCAAATGAGGTAATCAATGTTTTAATCATTATTACATTTTTCAAAATTGTCTTTCAATATGAAGCTGCAACTCAAATTGTGTGCGGTAAAATTAAAACAATTTTCAATCAAGAAAACATCATATACATTCTATGTTTGATAAATGCAAAAGGCCAAATTGCATGAACAATATACTACAATTTATAAAATACGACACTGAACATAAGAAAATAATAAAATCAGGAGACACATTGGAACGGTCAATTAGAAGCATTGAGGATTTAAAGCAGTTAAGAGGCTAGCCACAGCTCATACTAACACCAGTAATAATACATTAAATAATTAGTTAAAGGGAAACCAACACACATGACAACATAACGTATGCACAGATTGAACACAATAGCTGATAATTTCTGGGGTCGGTGCCTAGGAACGGTCAATTCAAAAACCAACGTGGTGCTTCAACCCGTTAACTAGCGCAGTATTTATCCCAAAACACACACGAGTCAATAAACATTAACCTTTATACCACACAGTTTCTATGTGATGAACAAATCAAATACTCGGTAATTACACATATACTTACTTTTCATATATGTATTTCTTAAACATTAAGCACCTTATACATGAATACAAATGAACCAAAAATAGATTGAGCATATACTCAGTAAATATGTATTTGAAGCAGTTATGCTGTGAGCATCTTCTTTGTATGTGGATATTCCATAAGCATGAAGTAGCGTAACGTTCGTAAGGGAGGTTTAATTCCAGATACGCTCATCGCATTGCATTCCGGACGACACTAGATCAAAAGTTATACAAACTGTTATTGCTGCATAAACACAATGTCCATATATATATGCAATGCCATGGTAATTTATATTCCATGAAAATTGCATTAAGTATATGTATCTACGTATTTAGTTTGTTTGTACCATACTAATTTGATCAGTTGTTCGACGAAAATCGGCCCTTAACAACTTGAGCGAGCAAGCGCAATAACAGTAAAACTATTTTATTCCATTGTCATTATAATCAGGGGCGAGCGAAAAATGAACACTTAAGCACGTTTTATCGCTTTTTTTTTCAACCAAACGCATTCAAAGTTTTATATATGCCAATAGTGTCCGCTTACTACAATCTGGTAAATGTGGTCCCTTACTTGTGTAAGCGAATGTTGCCAATTACAATGGACTTGTGTTAATAGTTGTTTCGTTTTACCTGATTGATAATAGAATAAGGGAAATGTACAGTTCTGCAACTAGATCTGTCATTGTGTCAGCTTTAATGACGGGAAGCCTATCTTCACTGCCAATAACTTAAGCCGATTGAATCAATTCATTGTGGTTTGAATGAATCTTATTAATTTAACGTTTTCACAGTGCCTTTAATGTCAGGACGAGATTTAGTACCATCAATTTTAGAACGCAACATAAAGAATCTATTTCGTAAAATAAAACTTTTTAACCAAAATCAATAGACAATTGTCCCGTTTTTGAAATGATGTTGCGGGGCAAAATTGACCCTGCGATCGCATTGCGAAACTATACCTATTTTGTTTACAATCTTTTTTCAAATATACGATCATTTTTTGTGGGCATGTCTTGTCAATGTATTTATTTTATTTTATTGTTTGGTAATCATCCTCGTCATCATCAATCCCTTGACCGGTTTTGCCGTTGAGGGTAAATGTGGGACGACGATGCAGAAATCTTTCTCCAGTTAGGTATGTTGTGTGCTGCTGAGTGCAATTCATACATGGGAAGGGATTTCCACTCGTTTACATTGTCCATCCAGCTTTTCCTCTGACGGCCTCGACGTTGACCTCCCTCAAGCGTGCCCTGGAAAACAGTCTTGGACAGAGAGTCATGCCAGGTGAAGTGTCCAAACAAAGCCAGCTTTCGTCGTATGACGGTAGCCAGTAGGGGCTCTTTTGGACCAACAAGTGTTGCACTCATGTTCCGGACGTACTCCTTTGTCTTGTGCTCCATGTAGGAGATGCGGAGTAGTCTTCGGAGACATTTATGTTCAAATGTCTGTATCCTGCGCTCTGTGTCCGCGTGAAGCGTCCATGTCTCGAAGCCTTAGAGTACAACGGAGACTTAGAGGGACTTGTAGAGCCTGTACTTGGTGGGAACGCTGATGGAACTGCTTGTTCACAACCTGCTCAGTATGGTTAACGCTGCGGTCGCCATGTTAATTCGTATTCGGACCTCAGCGGTACTGGTACCATCCTTGGACATGGTTGCGCCTAAGTACTTGAAGCTGGTCAATTTGTCTAGCTTCTTGCCGTTCATGTTGATGTCTGCACTGGTGTTGGTCGTGCTGTTGACCATGATCTTTGACTTCTCCGTGCTGACCCCCATTCCGTATGCTCCTGCTCATTCATACAATCTGTTAATGACATATCGAAGTGTACTGCTGTTGCCACCCATGAGGTAAATGTCATCAGCGAAGCTCAAGTTGGAGATGGGTCTTCCGCTGATGGAGATAGAGGTGTGGTGGTTATGGAGAGTCATCTGTATTATAGTCTCAAGGAAATGTTTGAACAGGACTGGACAGAGCAGACATCCCTGACGGACGCCCACTAAAGTCCTGAAGAAGTCCCCTGCTGTCTGCTTGTCTGAGAAGTACTGCGCTGCTGGCGTTTTTTGTAGATTTCTTAAATGAAATAATGAATAAAATGACATAGGCCATAATGCCACACGCGGTCGAAAGCTTTTTAAAAGTCAATGACGTTGTTGAAGAGCTCACGTTGGTGTTGCAGATGTTTCTCAATGATAATTTAACAGTTGAATATCTGTTCCACTGTGCTTCGTCCAGCTCTGAATACAGCCTGCTCTTCGGCCAACAATTCCTCGGCCTTACTTTTCAATAGTATTAGGATGATGCGTAGCATGACTTTGCTTGAATAACTGAGGAGGCTAATGGTGCGGTAATTCCCGCATTGTTTGAGATTGCCTTTTTTCTGTAGGGGTATGACATGTGACTGGGGACACTCGTTGGGCCACTTCTTCCCCCCCCCCTAGATATTTTGGCATTCTACCGTCATTGCTGCAGTCGTTGCCTCTCCTCCGTGCTTAATCAGCTCGGAATGGGCGCTGCCGGAGATGTTCCTGCCTTAAGACTACGCATTGCCTCCTTCACCTCTGCCTTAAGTATGGATTGACTTTCGTCGTCCGCTTCTGGTCTGGGATCGTTCTGAAGGAGATTGGAGTATGGTTGAGTATGGTTGAAGAGGGAAGTTGTAGAGGTCACTGCAGTATTCAGTTAAGGACTGCGGAACTCTCGGTAAGAAGATTCCCGTAAGCGTCTTATATAACACTGACCTTGGGCTGATTGGTCCTCGTGAGGGTCTTGAGGGTGATCTAGACCTTCTTTCTGCTGCCTGCGGTCACCTTTTTGTCGATTATGGTACATTGTTCCTCAATCCATTCATCCTTGGCCTCCCTCGTCTTCTTCCTTACCTCCCTGTTCTCTTTCTGGTATTTTATCCTAGATTACAGGCGGTTGTAATGCTAATGCCTCAGTTCTCTTCTTTTGTCACATAGGTCCATTATTTCGGTCGTCACCTATGGCTTGTTCTTCCGTCTCTCTCTCCCAAGCACTTCGTCGGCCGATGACAGTAGGACATCATTGATGTTGTTGGTTATGATGTCGATGTCATTATCTAAGATGTTCAGGGCTGCACACTTGCCATCTATATGTCATTGAAATACCTCTGCTATCACTGGATGTTTCAATTTATCAAAGTCGATTCTTGATGGTGGAGAGCACTAAGGCATGGTCACTGCCGATGTCTGCGCCAGGATACGTTCTTGTGTTCGCCTTGTTGATGCTGGATCTAAACCGTAAGGTTCAAATTTCTTCCTTGATTGGTAAGCGATATGTCAAATGCGCAAATCTACTTTCAGATAATCTTAACATTTATGTATCTGTTTATAATTGGTGTCCACATTAATGTTTTCTCATATATTCAACCGCTATCAAACGCTTACTAAGCAATGATTTTCGCTTTTCGTTTTTGTGTTTGTTAAATCATTGTATTGATATTAGTATACACACTGCGTAACTTTCTGTTTTGTTGCAAAAAAGCATTGTATTATGCTTATATGCTTATACAAGTTGTTGTTGTTGATGTTGTTAACATGCGAACATTTAATTTTATTTTTAATAGGTTATCGCACGTCATTGGTCCGAGAAACTAACATGTAAGTGCAATTTGATTGAGCTGACATAGTTTAAAGTTCCATTCTAAATCGATGTATATGGTAGGGAATGGATCTCCAAATCACGATCAAACAACATCGCTCTGTGTATCAACTGAGCTCGACGAGCCTGTGGCGTGTTTTGGCTTTTATTGTGTGTATATTGCCCTGTATTTGTATGCAACAAAACACTTGCCTTAAAAATAAATACCAGATTCTAACAATAGTGTGTCTGATATTGTTTTCTGGAGTTTCATTTTATATGATTACTATTTTAAACGCGATATCTGTATAAATGTTCAACCGGTTTAATATATTCCCACCTTTGTATGTGTTATGCAGTTGTGTCCTGTTAATTGATATACATTTGTTTTATGATTGGAGGAAAGTCGAACACAAAAACATAAGTATGTCAGTCTAAATATGTTATTTTCTCGGAAACTTAGCTTTCAAACTAGATATTACATTATTGTTTTATACCGTGTGTGGATTGCGCACTACATTTTCTCTTTTTAATTAATTAAACACGAATGGCACCTGGGTTTGAACATAATCCATACAACGATACAAAGGATCATTTCCCGTCTCGAACAATTGATGATGTTCGTAAGATATAAAAAACATAGCATTCATTTCGTGATAGCTTTGTATATGCTGGTTGAGAAAGGGTCAGTACTACATTCAATACATGTATGTGTTATAACATTGAGTGGATCAACACAATGGAATTACATTAAAATGTACTCAGTTCACTGTGTAACGAATAATTAATATAATTTGTTTAAATAAACGTTCCTTTGTAATCTTAAATTTATTAAACATTCTTTATATTGACATATTTAATGATTGCAAGCGTTTGCTACAGTGAAGAGTGTATTTTTCGTTATACAATGGTTGATCCGAAAAACTGTATATGTCTAACCATTTACATGTTATGAAAATATTTGTATATGTATGTTTATTGGGGACACATGTGGTGGTTACGTAAAGTTTAAGTCGCAACCACGACTGCAATATATAATGTTCATTTGCGAATAAACAAAAGACAATCTACCCAAATCAATACATTTTGTTAGCGTGAATTGTCTTTCTACCGCCGCTAGATTACATTTGGACGAGATTAACTAGTTCATTTTGCCGGAAAACAACATCAACATAATGCCGTCCAAGTAACAAACATATAACAAAATAGTATCAGCCTGTTGGCAATTTAATACCAATTATACTGTTTTCAGGTGATCATCCGTTGGTGCTTTTTCTGTAAATTGAAATGTGAATCCTTACGAACTGATCCTTACACTTATTAGGGTTGAAGATCACTTAGACCAAACAAAACAATATGGACAAGTCTTTATTGGCTTTTGGCATTATGTGTTTTGCATGAAATTGCAAATGTACCGCGGTTCACTTGTATACAATTACGCCCGTAAAAAGTAATTAATGTCCTGGAAAATAGCCATGCTATTAAGGTAGTTAGTATCATCTTACAACTAAATTTGGAAAATAATCAGTGTTACTACCGTAGTCGTACGGTTAAGAGTTTAATTATTTAAAGGAAGCTCCACACACGAATGTACTAGATGTCGATGCGTATTTGATAATTTACGAGCGTGAAAGTACTACACACTTACACTCGCCTTTAAATTGTGCCAACAATGATATTATACAACCGTCCACTTTTCATTTCACAACCGTTTGGTAATATGTACCGAGCAACACCGAAAATCCTGAATTCAGATCTTGCAATACGTTGAGATTTTTAAATGTGTAGAGCTACGTATTGCCATGTAAGTAATAAATTGTGTATTATTAACAAAAGAAACATAATAACAACTTCTAAGGCAAGCCTTAATAATAAAAAAAATTAAAATCTGAGATAAATCCCTGCTTGTTGCCAATATTTAAGAAAAAGAAATCTTATCGTAATGCATTCCAGGATAAATCCGTATTTCAATGTGTAAACAATGCCCGATTCTTAAGCTTGTATATGCCAATACGTGTGTGTATGACATTATATGTTAATGCATTGTATTTTTTATTTTATTTGTACCGGGTATTTATAGTGTTGTGTAGTACAAAAGAATAAATGGAATAAAATTGTGACTAAACATGATTTTTTTCTTGAGCAAATACTTGGGATAATGCCCCCGATATATTGATTATACTTGTGTGTTCTTTTCTGTGCAATACCGTGAACGTTTTTCTCTATAAGGTGAGGAAATAAATTTTATCAACAGAGTTTGCGCCAGTTACAATTTGGTTATACTTTTTGCGTCAATTTCAAGTGTATTATGACGGCTAAAGGCTACAACTCTTACCGTTTTTGGATGGGTCGTGTTGTGTGCTTGTATGGGAACTTTATCACACTATCTTCAACTTCGCTTAACTTGCTGATTAAAACCTATCATAATTTTGTAATATGTCAGAATGGTATCCACATTAAAGTGTTAACATTCAATCAATAAATATATAAACACTGGCATTTTCAGTTGTCAGACTATGTTTCAATTTCAATACGATAAATTGTTCGCTTCCTCCTTTATCAAATAACAAATACACTCATCCGAGCCAGACGTATATTTATATTTACTAGTGCAGGATAGAAGCGTTATTGTAAGCTTTATTGCTCAAATGCATGTTGTTGTTGTTTGTCCAAACAGAAATAAGGTTATAAGTAACCTATACAATTCTGTAGAGGTTAAGACAAAGTGAACCAAACAATTATGATAAGGTTATGGTAACCAAATGGAATCACAGATGTGTGTTTTTAAATAAGATAAACACATAGAGTTCTACTCTATTTAATGTAAAACTGTCGAAGACAAACAATGAAATTTTGTTAAGAAAAGGGTAAATTATAGGTATAAATTGTTAACATCTTTGTTTTATTACGAAAAGTCAACGTGGAAAGGTAGCTTAGAAAACACAACGGCGGATAATAGAACAATGAGTAAAGAAACGGTTTAAAAGGATTTGATTGTTTTAAATGCGTGTGTACGGTGGTGACCAGCTCCAATTGATGGAAGTTGTAATCAATGCTCTACATATATTTGCTGGTAATCCTCTTTGCCCAGTACAACGGACAAAAAATCACGTTAGTTTGTTCGTTCGTTCGTTGGTTCATTTGTTCGTTCGTATTTATACCGTTTAGATTACGCGTTTATAATCACAATTAGCTCAGCATTGTTCTCTAGCAAACGTGTGTACATAAAAACAAGTCATAGAATTGCTATTCAAATTAAAAAAGGCAATGAAAGAATAACATTCTATTTATTTTGAAGTCAATTACCAAATGGTTGTATATGCATCAGAACAATATATAACCACTAGCTGAGGCGCGATAAAATGCAATAACTTCAATAACCAACTTAATTCCTCCATGGCCACACTAAACGGCCACCGGAAAATCTATGCGAAACCGAAATTTCGCAAACTTAAGTACCCTTTTTCTTGAAGATTTGCTTCTTTGATATAAAGTATGCGATAGAAGGCTTATTTTTTATTAATAATTGGTTATTTTTGCTTTAAAAATTCGTTTTTTTCACTAATGTAAATGTATGAGCAAAGTTGGTCCTCCCATGGGAATTTTCGAAAATCCCATTGGATTTGTCTTTTCCCCATGGTTATTTTTTTCCCGTCGGATTATTTTTCTCCAATAATCGCAGATGGGAGAAAAAATCCAATGGGATTTTGGACATTTTTTAAAACGTGTTTTCTTCGCGTATTCAAGCATTTAAACTTTTTAAAGAAATGTTTAATCATTTTATGCGAAAAACAACTTATATTTTTGAGTAATAAAAAAATCCCATTTTTGAAATGGAAGAAAAAATTCCCATGGGATTTTCTTATTTCTAGAGATTTACTCTTTGTACTTCCAGAAACATTATATTTCATCAATGTGATGAACAATCTACGCGATTTCAGTTCGTTTAATCGTGTTTGAATATTTTTTTCTCCCATGGGATTTATCTCCCATGGAAATTTTACTCCGATGGGATTATTTCTCCCATGTTTTTTTCCAATGGGATTTAAAGCTTGAGATAAAGGCATATACTTTAAGAACAAAATGCCACCGAACTCTGATCGACAATAAACTCTTATCATTTTAAAGGTGGTTTGATGCAACCTTTGTTGTCCAGAAAACGACATCTACCGGAAATCGAAACGGCGTAATTCAAATTGTTTTTAAAGTTGTTTGAGAGTTTCTTCGAAATAAATCGTCAAACAGTCTTAAGAGTTATGTCTCCAATTGAAGGATCGATATTTTGTTCAGGTAAGATCTTTAAATAAACTTGACTTTCATTAATTTGGTGAATAATTGTCTTATTTAACGAACAACTAAAGAGAAAAGTGTTAACCCGGAAGTAAAATACTTTGCTACGAAAACTATTGTTGGTTACACATATGCAATTGCGGGCATATTTTAATTGTAAATATGTCTCCAGAAAGATCTGCGATCAGGTTCCAATATTTAATCCCTCATGATCATGATAATATTTGTATTGAAGATCTTAGCTTGGTTGACCAAATTTATTTTCAAAACAGACCACCCAGAATTATTTATTACAATATTTCAAGTGATGTATTAGGACCACAGGCGCTCGATGACAATGACTCAATCATTAGACTATCCGTTCTGACTTTTTTTTTAAAGCTGCAGCCG
>VMBQ01000612.1:234072-255410 GCA_007657795.1 Dreissena rostriformis
ACGAAGTTTACGAATTTATGTAATTACATATCATTTCACGCGACCTGTTACGGCTTCTCATTCTGAGATGCACAATAGTCGCTCTCGTGAACCATACACCTTTACAGCATTACACCAATACAATCCCATTACTTGTAATGCATTATTGTATGTTTCTATTTTGAATTACATGGTATTTGTCATAAACTCAGTTTAAATAATAGTTTATTTCTATTGTTGTGTTACTGTATTGTCCTCGAAGTATTAGGTAATTTAAAACTTGGCTTGCATTAAAAAAAACCTCTGGATCATTTCCAGAATCATTTAACCTCATACACCATCATATCCGCTGATTAAGTTTCAAATAATGTACTAGGAATTAATATATCCATAAAACAGGTATAATTACCATTCGATCAGGGACTGCTCATATTTCTGTACTAACTGTGCTATTGACGAAGAAATAACAAGCAGATAATACAACAGATCGCTTCTGGCATTTCTAAAAAAGTCAGTAAAGCTGTAGCAATCCATGGTAATCTATTTAAATAAAAAAAACGTGTCGTATTAGACTACGCCTTCCTAGTATCTGAGGTATAGTTATAAAGAGAAGTAAATCGTTTTGTAGTGCAGTGTGACGCCTTACGATTGACATCCATTTTGGTTCGACTTATGATACAACTTTACAGATGAACATTTTTATACATAATTTCTATCCGGTTTGCCGGATGCTTGGAAGGAAGATAATCGGTATTAGCTATTAGTTTTGTGCATCATGATATTAAATCGGAATACCGGAAGTGCGACCGACGCATTACACTAGTACAAATGATTCCTCTACTCGCAAGTGACTCCCATTCATACAATTTCCGTTTTTAAGAGATAAAAGCATGCAATGGTATAATAACGATTACCATCCATAGGAATAATAAAATTCAAGAAACATTGTAAAGAGAGGCATTCGTGTCTGCTTATATTTTACTTAAGGTCTTAAGTCGATCATAAACTTAGTGTAATTTTGCCTAAATACGTAAATTACCGGCAGGCTGAACGTGTGTTAAGTATGTGGTCGTTGAATAGAAACAGTCAATGCAAAAACCCATGTGGGGCTAAAACCCGTTGATGACTAACGCAGTATTTATCACACAATACACAAATTGTAAATAAAAATTAACCTTCATAGCACACAGTTTGCATGTGATGAACATACCACATACTAGGTAATTACACATATTATGCATTTTCTCCAATCCATGTCTTAAACATAACGTACCTGATACATGTATATACTTGAAACCAAAATAGATTGGTAACTTACTAAGTATATTTGAAGCAGTTATGTTATGAGAAGCTTCTTAATATGCGGACATTCAATAATAACGAATTGGTATGGAGTTCGTAAAGGAGGATTCATTCCAGATACACCGATTGTATTGTATTCTGAGAGACCATTGATAAAACGTTATGGACTCTGTTTTTTATGCAGCAACAAAGTGCCATTATATATGACATGCCATGTTAATTTATACTGATTGCTAACTGATTTTAGTATGTGTGTCTACGTATTGTACTGCTTTGGCCACACATATTTGATCAGTTGTTTGACGAATATCAGCCCTCCAAAATTGAGCAAGCTAGCCCAGCAAAAATAACATATTGTATGCGAATGTCGATATAATCAGAGGCAAGCATTAAACGAACACGTTTTTTAATGTTCATGTCTGCCAAACGCATTTACAGCTCTATAGTTTGCCAATAGTATCCTATTACTATAATCTGTATCCTTTGTCCTTACCTGTTGTTAGCGAATGTTGCAAATTGCCATGGAAATGTGTTTATAGTCATTTCGTTTGACCTAATTTTTAATAAAATAAGGGAAAAGTACAGTTCTGCAACTTGGTATGTCATTCTGTCAGAATAAATGACGGGACTTTCAAGAATGAAAGCAACTGCAAGTACCTTAAGCCGATTGAATAAACCTATTGTAGTTTTTTTGTGTCTCGTTTTATTTTAACCTTTTTACACTGCCTTTAATGCATGAGCTTAATGCTGCCATTCTTAACCATAAACTTTTGGACGAAACATGAAATAACATAATATAGATATGCGTAACCGAAAAAAATAGACAATAGTCCCCATTTCGAAATTCTGGTGAGCGGCAAAATTGACCCTACGAGCACATTGCAAAAACAAACATATTTGTATTTTATTGTACAATCTTTTTACAATATACAATCATTTTGTGTGACCATATCTTGTTATTTTTTTTTCTTTTAATTCATTGTCTGGTAAGCGTTAAGTAAAATGCGAAAATAACTTTTAGAGAATATTAAAATTGCTTTATCTTTTTTTTGTTTTATATAATTGTTGCCCCCATTATTATTTTGCATATATCTAACTGCATTCAGCGGCTTACAAAATAATAATTTTCGCGTTTCGTTTGTGTGTGTGTTGGAATCAAGAATACAATTAGGTAACACAATAAATAATGAAGATGTTTCCTGTGTTTTAGGTGTCAGACAAGGGGAATCATTATCACCATTCCTATTTTCTATTTATTTGAATGACGTAGAAGAACATTATATGTTTAATTGTTTTAAAGGAATTGATATTGGATATGCTACAAATGTAAAATAATTTGTGTTGTTATATGCAGATGACATTGTAATTATGGCAGATTCAGAGGAAAAACTAATTAAAGGTTTGTCTTTGTTGGAGGAATATTGTGATAGGTGGTAATTAATACTACTACTAATTATGTGTTTACACAAATAAAACAACGGTTATGGTTTAAAAAAAAGGGAGGGGGGGGGGGCAACTTAGGAGGGATATTGATTTTTTTTTGTACAAAAACCAAGCATTATAAATTGTTAAATCATTTACATACTTAAGAATTGTATTCACTACAGGGGGATCTTTTGCAAATACTTTTGAAACACTTGCAGTCCAAGCCTCGAAGGCTGTTTTTAAGCTTAACTCAAACTTAGTACATTTTCCAACAATTTCAATACATTCCAAATTAGAGTTGTTTGATCAGCTCGTTTTACCAATTTTAAATTATGGGTCAGAAATATGGGGCTTAACTGAGTTAATGGTAATTGAAAGAGTCCACTTTAATTTATTTTTTAAACTACTAGGTGTACAAATTTAAACTCAGAATAATTTTGTATATGGGGAACTTGGAATAACATCCTTAAAAACTTAAAGAGCCATTAATGTAATAAGGTATTGTTTGATAATTATTCATTAAAAGTGAATTTATAGCAACATGTGTGAGAATTTAATAAATAAACCAAATATACATTCTTGTGCAAAATCTGTTTGATATCTGCAGCAGGCTTTAGGCGTACACTATCCATTTCTAAACCAATGTATTTGTGTTGAAAAATGTGTTTTATCCTTGGTAAAGTCTAGATTAAATGATACATTTATCCGAAATTGGATGTTAGAACTTAATTAATACGTCAAGAGCAATTAGTTACAGTCAGTTTTGTAAATTTCAATTGCAACCTTACTTAAAACATGTCAGTATAAATAAATTTAGATTTGATCTTTGTAGGTTAAGGGTTTTATCTCATAGATTAGAAATTGCAAAAGGAGTAGGCATTAACCTGAATCTATACATTTTAAAAAAAGAAAATGTCAACATTGCAATGTTCTTGAGGATGAATCTCATTTTTTATTAGAATGTTCCTTATATGATAATGTTAGAAAACCGTATACAAATAGTTAATAATGGAAAAGACCAAACATGATAAAATGTATTGATTTAATGAAATCTGATAATACAGGAACCAAACTAACAGAAACTTTGCAATGTTTGTAAAAAAAATCATTTATTCAAAGAAACCTGTATAAATATTATTATTATTATTAATTGTGTATAAATTTTTTTTCAAACTTGACTTCTCTTGTAGATTCGGCTTTTTATGTCATAGCTATAACACTGTTTAAGAAATTCTTAATGCTGTTATCAAATTGTTCTAGACCTTTTCATGTATGTATACGTTATTTAACAATTTATGAAATGTAATACTGATCATATTTCATGTCCTTATATATGTTTCTATGTTTTTGAACATGTGTACTCGTAGACAGTATGTCTATTGAACTAACCATTTCTAAACAATTTCTATAAATCAACTGAGCTGGACGAGCCTGCAGTGTGGGTAGGCGTTAATGTTTTGTTTAGTGTCCTGTATTGTTATGCAATACATCGCTTGCCTTAAACAGAAAATACCAGTTGGTAAAAATAATGTTTCTGTTATTGTTTTCTGGAGGTTCATTGTAAATGTATTTCATTATATATGAGTTATTAATGTATAATGTGTTTAAATTTCCAACCGGTTTTATATATTTCCGCAGTTTTGCTTGTTATGAAGTTGTATCGTTTAAATTGATGTAAATGTGTTTTATGATTGAAGGAAAGTCGAACAAAAAAGACTACAGATGTGATATTCTCGAGCATATAACTTTCAAACTAGATAATACATTATTGTCATAGGCCGTGTGTGGGTTGTGTACTACGTCAACTCTTTTTAATGTAATTAAACAAAAATGGAATCTGCGTTCGAATATAATCCATACGAAGATACAAACGACTATTCCTCTTCTGGAACAATTGATGATGTTCTTAAAATATAAAAACACGATGTACTATATCTGATTATAAATAGTAAGTAAAATGCAGCTGTATTGCTAAATACTATTAAAATTTCAAAATGAGTACGATAACAATATCATATTTCTCTTTGGTGAAATATAAGTTAATAATATAAAAAATATAATCTCCATATGTTTCGCAAACTACACTGACTATTTGCATCAATTTCTTTATATAATATATGCACAAACGTTATGCGTCGATTGCATGTATAATTTAATAAGTTTCGATTCGGTTCACAAGATGGCCTTTCGATAATTGCATTTTAGCCGACATTTCCTCCTAAAGAAAAACATGTTTTAAATAGTTTAAATAAGTGTTGCTCGGCTAAACAATTATTGTACAGATAAAAACAAATATTTGAAAACTTCTTTTCGTGAAATATGCAACATGGAGGCTATGCCAGATAGGTGTCAATCTTATGTTTGAAATATTATAGTAGTATGTTATACTAACGTCTACATTTTAAATATAACTATGTATCTGAATACATGTATTTACCAACTAATATAACAATAGCATGATACAAAAATAAACACGAAAGTTCAATGTATGATTGTTCAGATATATTATTGACTTCTATATGTCCACATAATCCTTCATATCACAATACACTGGCGTGACCAATATTTTCACCAAGTTTTTTTTTATAAACGACAAAAAGGAAGAAATTGTTTCAAAAGAGAACATTGAATTGATGAGTCATGACCATCATATATAATGACTTCCTTCGATAATTATAATTTCCTATTTCTCGTCTTGCGTTTGAATACTTCATTAGTGTAGGTGAGATTTAATATAGATGCAATTAACATAACATTTACCACGCTAGTAAGGGAATAGAAGCAGTATCTTTTTAACGTGCCACGAACATATCATTTCACCTTACACACCAACACTCTAGAACAAGTTAGTAAAATGTAACCTTTTTACTTCCTAAACACAACAACCAGTGTAAAGGTAGCGTCAATAGTTCGCGATTATAATACAATATTGTTATATGTAGGCTATGTTTCTGTTTCACGTTCTCAATCCAAGTCAACCATCCACTTTATTGTAATTTCTGTGAAGTTATTTCGGATATACTATTTGCTCGGACATTTACTTGATTCGGAAGCTAAGTAGATGACTCTTTCAATTAATATATAAGAGCTTTTCTTTGGCGAATTAGAAGTCTGATACCGGACACTAACCAGGTAACATCGTTACAAGATTATTCAATAACACTTATGCAATATTCTGCCTAAGTCGCCTAAAGAATTGGTAAATATCTGAACAGGGTAGTTCAACATATACACTCCAACTACGTTCACTTATGTAGTCAGCAGAGCTGAGCTGTTGAATTCTTGATCAACGAACGCGTTGAAATACTGCTCATCCGTCGAGGTAGACGACAGCTCAACTACATAGTTAAACAATAGCTCAACTATCAAGAAGAATAACAGCTAAACCACCCAGTTGTACCGATTCCAAAGTATGGTCAAATATGCAGAAATAAACTGAAGTCTTGCCTAAACGCGTACGTTGATTTTAGTGGCAGTATGGCTTAGCATAACCACGCCGTTCAACGTGATATTTAAACTGGTTTCAATGACTGATAACACATAAACGCAAACAATACTTATCAAAGCATAACTGAATCATTATACAAGTTCTAGGCTTAGTACATTTGCAATAAGCTACTTATAACGGTGACATTTAATTCCACATTTTAACGCTATTCACTTATTACCAATAGTAGATATCACTCATAGCCAACATAAAGTTCACTTCGTGGTTGCTTTGTATATGCTGTTTGAGTTAGGTGCAACACTACATTCAATACATTTATTTGTGATAACATTCAGTGGATCAACAATATGGAAAACAGGTATTATTGTTTAAACGAACTCATTTTACTTTTAACGCATATTAATAGAATTTGTTTACAAAAGAATGTAACATGTTTACATTTTAATTATTTCTATGTTATTATAATAAACGTAAATCATGCATGTGCATTGTGGACACATTTGACCGTCCGTAAACTTTAAGTTAGTCGCAACCGCGACTAAAATATTCCTTTGATATATTCATAAGCGAATATACAATCGATCCAAATCAACACCTTAGATTGTTTGAACAAGGTTCAAATAGTTCATTTTGCGGGCAACAACGTTAATATTATGACGTTTAAATAAATAACCTGAGGAAAAAAATAGCCTCGAATTGTGTGCAATTTAAACCAATAATACAGTTTTCAGTTGAGCATCTGGTGGTGCTCTTTTTGTAAATTGAAATGTGAATCCTGACTAACTAATCTTCACACTTCTTAGCCTTGAGGATCACTAAAACCTAACCAAACAATATGGACAAGTATGTATCTGCTTTTGTAATATGATGTTTGTATCAAATTGCGAATGTACCGCTGTTCACTTGTATAGCGATTTATCAAATTTAGCCCGTAAATAGAAATTAATACCAAAGAACGAAGCCAAAGTCTTTAAGTATGTATTATCTTCAAAGAACTGAATTTAGAAATTAATCAGTGTGACCACCGTAGTGGTATGGCCAAAAGTTCATCTACTTAAAAGAAGCTCCACAAATTGATTTACTAGATTTCGATGCGTGTGTGATAATTAAGGAGCGTGAAAGAACTAAGAACTAACACTCAACTTTAAATCTTGCGACCATTGATTTTATACAACCGTCTACTTTTTATTTCACAACCGTTTGGTATATGTACCGCGCAAAACAAAAATCCTGAATTCAGATCTTGTAATAGGTTTAGATTCTTAGAGCTACTGCGGATTACACTTTAAGCATCAGTGATTTATTATTCACCAAAGCGGTGTTATTATAACTTTCAAGGCAAGAGTAAATTAAAAAAAAAACTAGTGTAAGATGCATCCCTGCTTGTTGCCAAGATTTCAGGACTATGAAACTTATCGTAACGCATTTCAGGACGAATGCGTATTTCGAAGTGCAAACAATGCCTGAATATATAGCGTGTACATGCTGATGCATGTATGTATTTCATACTGTGTATATACATTGTATATATATTTCAACCGGTATTTATAGTGTTGTGTATTACAAAATAATCAATGGAATGAATTTTAACTAAAAATTATTCTTATTCTTATTTTCTTCTTCTTTTTCTTGGGAAAATACTTGGGATGATGCCTCCGATATATAGATTATACGTGTGTAATCCTTTCTGTGTAATACCGTGAACTATTTTCTCAGTACAGTGAGGAAATAAAGTCACGGTGCTATTTATAAAAAAATCTTTTTATTTTGCACCGTTTAACATATGCATTATTCAAATGAATTCGACTTCTGAGTATTACGTTTCACCGCAACGTTAATACATCTTCTGAGTAAACTGTTTTGTCCTTTCATTATTTTTGCTACATTCAATTGGCTACACAATCATTACAGGCAATTTAACCTACACCATGTCTGGATACTAAATATGCATTACGTTGTTATAGCTGTTATACTGTTACAAACGCATGTTGCTCACCGAACCACACAATCAATGCCCGTATTTGATTGACATCGTAGATGCCATTAAACAAAGTGTGCACTTAAAGAGGATCAAAATTGTATAATTTAAAGAATTATAAAGGGACTGTCAACCACGAATGACGAAAAAAGAAAAGTTCATTTTTTTTTTACAATTATTAGTTTAACTTGATTAAAATATCACGACTGGTATATGACATTACTTGAAAAAAGTTCATTTTTTCAGTTTAGTCGGTAATAACATTTCGCGATGTGAAATCGAAAGTACATCGCGAAAATAGGTGACATAACGATATACACACTATAAATAACGCAAGTAGATTGATCATTTTATAAATAAAATATATACAATTCACTGCGCATGCACAATTTGCATTCCTGGGTGAACCACGTGACGATGATGATCAATCTACTTGCGTTATTTATAGTTGACTGGTAGTTACCTGGTATACATACCCAGTAAAATATATTACCGAATATACTGAACATATGAAAACTTATCAACTTTTTTCAAGTAATGTCATATACCAGGCGTGATATTTTAATCAATATAAAATAATAATTGTAAAAAATACGGTATTTTAGAACTTTCCTTTTTTCGTCATTCCTGGTTGACAGTCCCTTTAAGTCAACTCTGATTCAATTGTTATAAATACATAAATTGGTGTACATTGCCGTGGATGAGACAAACGTGATTTTCTCCGCTTGGTTTTTAAAATCGTTTTTTCTTCAAACAAGAAACGTATTGGAATATGTTGGTGAATATATCATTAATCATCATAAGATTCAAATCCTATATACAAAAATGTTTTTTTTTATATCACACTTGCACGAAAAGGCAAGCAAAATGTGCTCCCAGACCATTACACTCATTTATCGTTTAATCATATTTCACGATCTGTCAGTTAGGAATAATTGAATTGAAATTGAAGGCATGATAGAGAAAAGTTCATTTAATATATCTTTTGGGATTAAATATCTTTAAGAAAGATAACTTTTCTCAGCGGAAAAGGACATTATTTTTTAACCCAAATTTCATATAATGATTCTTGTCTGGTGGTATCTTTGGCCATCAAAAAAAGATTGTATTAAGTATATTTTAATATACATTACACATATTATCCGATGTTCTGGTTCTATGTATAACAACGTTGTTTCTGTGGTAATGTAACTTAATTTATTCGTTTGGACTTACAAAACAAGTCAAGCTTACGTGGTTCGTTGTATACAGTTTCCTAAAGGTAACATTGGTCATTGACTTTTTTTAAACGTTGTCATAATACCCTATTCACTTGCTGTTTAGTTTGATTATATTAACACTTTATTTCAACAAATGCAAGAAAGCATGCCTAAAATATTTCATTGACACTCATACTTCCTTCCATAGTAAGCTTCCACTATGTTCTTGTATGTGTACGCACTATAAATGTATATTATATTCCGGCAGTAAACTAAAGAGTTTCAAAAATAGCGTACGTAACATTATAACAAGTAAACAACTTTCAATGTATTTTTGTACTTCCAATGATATTCTTGAAATTTCCCAAAGGTAAATGCATGATTAAAATCCACATAAATTCGTTTATATATGTATTTATATGTTATATATTTATTTATATATACTTATTGTAATCACAACTTTAGTTATCAAACATATTCATGAAACACAATGACCAATGCCAAATAAAAGATATTGTATACACTTAAAATTAAATATCAGCCACGGGCCGTATTCACCAAACAATTCTTAGACTTAAGTCTTAGAATAAGGAATATTCTTTAAATTGGAAAATTAAAGATATGCTTTAATTCTGAGTCAAACTTGGTATATATTGCCTCTTTGTACATCATTCTGTTAAGGACATTATCATCAGTGGCAGCCTGTATTTCTTTAAATGTTGGACGTGTTTTTCTTGGTTCTAAGTCTATTCTTTATTCTTAAGTCTAAGAATAGGTTTGTAAAAACGGGCCCTGGTGAAAACTGTTTTTGAAATTGCTATTGTATGGATATTTATGTATAAATCAGTATTCATAATAAGTGAAATAGTTTTATCTTCCTTTTCATTTTATTTTTAGGTGACATGTTCATACACTGGACAGTAGGTTTTTACGTTTTTATAGGTACCAGCGACTTGGTTTCATGACGTGACGTCGAGTGTGACGTAACTGTATAGACGACGTGACGTCGTTGCTTAGTTATTTACGAGAGAGAGGAAATATTGGATATATTTATGGCGGATCGTTAATAAATTGTAAAACAAAAAGCGGGTATTTGGTGTTTATGTTGTTCCCATTATCGGGGAAATAGTAAAATACGAAAATTTCCCATTATCGGGGAAACTTCTTAACATACACTTAAAATGGCATGCTGTCTTTGTCGTTTCCTAATTTTAATTCGTCATGCTACCCAATTACATTATATTATTGCATGTAAGAATTATGGGAATATTTTGTATTTTAGTGCGACGTGTATCTTGATAAGACCGTTAATTGAACGCGAGCTCGTTCAATGGTTGCTATTCGCTCGACAACTTATATCAGGCTCATTTTGAAGGCAATTGTGCAACAAATGTGTTCGATTATAAATGTTTAAAACGTATGTACTATTTAATTATAACATTCAAACGTGAACTGTTTGATTTAGGAAATATCTCGTTTACTTGTGTGTTTCTTCGTCACTGGCTGTTTGATAGCTTTATCCATGAATTTTACATTACAACGTTTATACAATCGGTTTATACAGTTCTGTTCCCTCGTTATACATATAGTTGCATGGTGTCGGACAACCATTTTTGATGTTGGATTTTAAATGATTATGCAATAATACCAGTGTGTCAAACATAGAAACTCCGATTTTAGAGTGTTAATAAAAAATACAAGTAATGGGTTGACTTTTCAAAGATGTAGCAGATACATTGGCAGACGTTTGGGTAGAACACACAAGATATTTTAAAAGTCCTGTTTAGTGCAAAGGAAAACAAAACGTCTGGCAGTCGTTATGTAGCACATTTACGCATCAAATCGCATACTATTGCTAATAAATATGTGAAGCTATTTAAGTATTGGTTAAGTAGTCATTTATGTCGTTTCAATAAAGAATAGTTTTAGTTCAGGGAACATAATATATGGGAATTTTGCTTATATGTTCGCCGCGAATATGTGCCTACTAAATGCATTCGAGAACGAAATGTGACGTCGTTTAATGAAGTCCACAGAGGCATACCGGGGATGTAAGTATATTTGGTCTGAATATATGTTCATTTAAGTCGTTACACTGTATTTTTAAAGCATGTGCATTATTGTTATTGTGTATCTTTTTCATATGGTGTTCAATTATGAAAACAACAGCGTCTGTATACTCAAGGATTGGTGTTATAAACAAAAAGTATATTCCGCGACAGTGTTTTTATCAAGCAAATGTTAATCAACTCATTAGATTCGTCGCTGTCGTTCTCAAACCTCGCAGCTCCAAAATTTCCAAAATATTTTTTCGTCTTTTCCGAATATATGAAGTATGGCGCGTGTGTTGGGCTATATCTCGTAGCTCTACGCCAATCAGAGCCCATGAATGTTTCAAAGCTTCGTCCTTTTATCCTGACAAATTTTGATGCGGCTTTTATTGCTACGTCATTTCATCTATAGGTACGTCATTTCGTTGATTCGAATTGTCGAACCTCATAAAAAATGACAAAACTGTGGTGACGAAATATTGTAGATACCCGGAAGCTACGATATTTCGTCACCACAGTTTCAGCCTACCATATCGTAGCTACCATTTCTGAATATCAGTATGAATTACGCGTTGTCGGCTTATACCGTATTTTGCAGCTCCATTTGTTTGGTATTTTTACAGAATTTCAATTTCTAAAACATCGTTATAAAAAAATGTGACGGCTTTTTCTCTCTCCTGAAAAGTTGGCATTTTGTTGCTACGAGGTTTGAGAACGACAGCGACGAATTATGAACTCGTGCCCATGCTTTGTTTTCTTCAAAACTGATTTATGCATAATCCATGTGCAGTCATTTGATATAAGTACACATGTCTATGGATATTAACAATTTGTACATTAACGTTCTTCATAGTCGATAATAAATGACATGGTTTATTTATTTTGCGAGATATAAGCATTGGATCTGATTTTGAGGACTTATATCATACTTTCCATTTATCAGCCTAGCTGGACAGTTTATCATTGTCTTATTACAATACGGCTGCAGTTTTTTTTGGCGAATTTAGGACCATGAAACGACTGGTATCATCAGCACTTTTTTTTATTCTGCTTGTATGTCAGCAAGACACGAGAAACATAAGTTATCTAAACCTTGGGGGACACCGGCGATAATTTTCAATGGAAGTTAAATGCGCAACCAGTAAGATATATGTTAGTTTAAGATAAAAAATATAATTAGACTTAAACGAAAGGAGATTTACCCGAACGCCTGCTTGCTATAGTGTGTATAATACACCTTTGTGTCATACTTTATCAAACGATGAAATTACATATAAAACATAGAACTCTGACCACAAGGCTTTGCAAAATGTATTATAAATATATGTAATATGATTAGAAGTCAAATCACCACGCACTAAGCAATATTGAGTTTGCGAAAATAATGGATATGCACGACGAAAACTGCAAATGTGTTTATGCAGTATTCTCTCAAAAACATTTTCTGTTGTATTTAGTAGTGATATAGGTCGATAATGAGACGCTAAGGCTGGATCAACCTTTTAGAAAATCGGGAAAACATTTGCAATTTTCTAACAAATTGTAAGTTCAAATTGCATCTTTGAGAAATGTATTATTTATTCCATCAAGACCGGATGCTTGTCCTCCCTTATGACATTTAATTGAGTCAGTTACTTCCTTATCTGTTATATGTCTAGACTGAATAATATTAGTGTGTGCATTATGACTATATGGCATATAATGATTGCTTTCGTAAATTAATCAATGGCTTGCACAATACGATTTAATAATGATAGATGCAATGCTATCTTAGGGCTAAAGGCATATAATTTTATAACGGCGGAGCACGACATTTTGCGAATTATTATTATTATATTGAAGACGGAAGTCTATGCTGCGCATGGTGTATTCCATTCTGTGTATTTGTCTACCTTTAAAGCGCTTGAATGTGAAGAAAATGCCTACAATGGATGCAGTAAAGAGCACATACATTAAACATGTTAACATACGCACTATTGTTTATAGTCACCCATTTGACTTGATTTCTTTCTGATGATTTTACAATGACCCGGAATAAAGAGAATGCATGCCGATCTCTATGTTGTACTCACTTTTGTACTTTATAAATATATTTGACACATGGTTGATTTCTCGCGCGCAATCGTTGATTTAGACATCATTTAATTTTAAAAGGCAGTTTAATACAAAGGGCACATGGTGTATTCTACTCTGTGTACTTGTCTACCTTTAAAGCGCTTGAATGTGAACACAATTGTCTACAATGGATGCAGTAAAGAGCAAATATATTAAACATGTTTACATATGCACTATTGTTAATAGTCACCCATTTGACGTGATTTTTTTCTGATGAATTTACAACTACCCGGTATAAAGAGAATGCAATGCCGATCTCTATTTTGTACAACTTTTTGTACTTCATAAATCTATTTGACACATGGTTGATTTCTCGTGCGCAATCGTTGATTTAGACATCATTTAATGTTAAAAGGCAGTTTAATACAAAGGTCATTTTGTAAAAAAGAAAATGAAATAAAACAAAACAAAAATCTAAATATCGCATTTCAGCTTAAATATCCTTAAATCATAACTACGAGTCTTGTTCTGCAATATTATTGTGAAATTAAGTTCATAGGCATAAATATAAATAACATATTATATCTTAAGTTATTTCTGTTCTTATTGTGTGATGGATTATGCTGTTTTGAATACTGTTTGTTGCGACACATGTGTTTACAAATATTAAATTTTTTATTGTGACTATCATTTTACCTTCAATATACCTTTTTAACGTCTTCAAATGTGAGTAATGTCATAATTCTTAAAACGTGCCTTGATTATCTTTTGGTGCATTTTAATAGATGTTTGTCGACTTGCAAACATTAATTTGTTACAACATCAAACGCATCAATTGTATAGACTGTATTAAGGCATATCGGTTTAACATAACATAATTTAAGCAACGTCGATATCGCAAATTTTACTTCATGTTGTTCTTAATGAAGATAATCGGCACACGGTTGATTTCTCGCGCGCCATCGTTAACTTCGACAGCAAATTCTACATTCGATTACGATACAAATACGTGTACACACGAAGTCGCATTATGAAACGTAATTGGCGACATTTTTAAAATATTAAAATTCCATATTTAACATGTGCCATACATGTGTTTACATTAATTGGTATGGCGTATATCAATCGTTCATTTGAAATAAAGCGTTACACCAGAGCTATGATGAGGTAGGAGTTGGGGGTGGCAACTTCTCGAACATATCATATTTTGTTTCCTGCTGACGAGACATTTCATACATAATTCTTACGAAAACTAACTGGATTTAAACATTCAATTCAGATATACTAAGGTTATATTTATTTTCTGTAATCATGTTATGTGATTAAACCAATTATTAACCGCTAATCTTGAACTACGTTTTCCCCTCTACCAATATAGATAAAGTTCTAGGAAATGATTGTAATATGTAAAGTAGAAAACATCGAGAGTATAATTAGAATCAGTTAAAGATTGCTTCGCTGCCCAAGAGACAATTACCGACTATAAAAAAACGTAATGCTAGCAATAACATAAAAAAACGCCATGACGTTTTCGTATAACGTGCTGCAAAGAGGTAAGTATTGCTCCATAACATAGCAAAAATGGACTTTACCATATTGGCGTTGACATACACAAAGTTCAGCCTTATTTCCGGTATATTTTTGCCATCGACGATGTATATAGACAGTTCTGATGTTAGTTTGCAACAGTGATCTTTTGTCAAATGTACCACGCCTAGGAGGGAGGCACAATTTCGTCATTTTCTTAATTTAGACAATTATACTCGAATCATATGAATATAATTATTTTGAAACAGGGTGAGAAACAGTGCTTTACTCAGACAACATTTGTAAAGTTTTTAGAGCCCGCTGGTCATTTATGTTATGGTTAATTTCAATACAGAATATGGAATGAATTGTATACACTTTGACAATTTATTACACATATGTTATAGTGAACGTTGCACATATTAAACACTTACTTATTTGTCAGTTATATTTAATGTTGCGATGTTTACTAATATGAGGGATATACGTTATAGTTCCTAGTTCAAAACAAACCCGATTGTATTTTAATTGTTATTGTCTTGTAAGAAAAAAACTCGAACATGTTTTCAAAAGTAAATTATCAATACATTTTTAAACAATGCAATGAAAAATATAGAGAATACTATGTTAGTGTAATTGTGTACTTAAATTTATCTCACGAGTGAAGAAAGGTTTACATGGCGAGGCTTGCCGAGCCTTGTACGCCTTTCTGAGACGAGTGGGATAAATTTAAGTACACAATCACGCTAACATAGTATTCTATTTATCCTACAATATTTTTTTAAATATAATTTATACCCGCTGCAATCTAAATAGTAGTATTTAATTGATACAATACAAGCAGAAACACAAAATTAATTGTATCTTACATTGCGTAGTAATATTAATTGCGATCTTTCCACTTTACGGAACTCGAAATAGTCCTTAAGGTTTCCACGCAAAGAAGAGTAACGAGACAAAATATCGCTATACGCCTCGATTGAAATTTAATCAGCGTTCCAAATGTTACGCACTCATAAAACACAGACATTTTGTTATAACTACAATTCTTGTTTCACAATTGTAAAATACCAAAAACACAAATGCCATTTTGAAATTTACCAAATGTGTACGTGAAGCATGATTCAGCATTTATCCGCCGATATTGTTAATTTTAGTCTATAAACAACTCTTCTTTTTACACATGTTTTAGTTACTGACATAAAAAAAGTAAAACATCTATTGGTTATTGTTGTACTCACCAAAGTTGTGTAATAACCATGTTTATTTTCGTAAAGTTTAATTTGCTTCCATGACGAGTTATAATTCTGGACACCTTTCTTCATCGCCATTCATCTTTTCCAAAACACTGGGTGTAAGCAGGCAATTTTTTGTGGATAGACATTCTTTGATCAATTGACAAATGAACGACTTATTCATCAAAGAAATTACCCTTTAAATTCAACATCGATTTCCTTCGAAAAGTAAAAAACAATTCACTGACACTATTCTTAAATTTAATCCATCAATTGTTCAACAAAACATTGATTTATTCGAGTACATTCGACATTTAAACGACATCGAAAATGTAGTCTCACCAGTTTTATTCCAGTTTTATATCACAACACTGTTATTCACATTCATAATATTATAATAATCCATCGTAAACACACACACACTCGTTAACTCGCGTAATGACGCAATCAAGTAATTTCGTCAGCTGTGTAGTAAAATATGGTCTTGTTAATTCAAACAGTCAGCAATCGGGTGAGTACTTTAGCCTCGTGGCTAGAGTGTCAGGCTACCACGCGAAAGATCCTAGTTCAATCCCCCGTTGAATCCATTTTTTTCTTTTTAAGTTAAATTGTCTACTAGTTTTAAGTGCATTTGACCTTTAAACAGGGGTGAAAGGCCCAACACAGTAGTCCCTATGTACATGTTCTAAAAATATATGTGGGATAAACCTTATCTAAAAATATCTGTGGAGAAAACCTTAAGTTTTCTTTATAGGTCATATTATGTTCTATAAAATCATTTAGCTGTAGGATAAATATCATCATTCTGTCAAATTTGGCATACAAATGCACTGGTGAATGAAGTCAATTTCAAGTGCGTAGTTTACTGCGTTATCGCGATCTTTGTCTTTCCGGATTCTGGTGATCAAAAACAAATAATATTTAGCATTCTCATTCATATGAAATATTTATGACATGTATTATTACATAGTTCTTTGTCTAGTAAACTTAACAAGTAGGGGCATATCGAATTGAAAACCTCACTATAGATACGTATTAAAATAATGCATATTCCGCCTTTTAATGCATGTTTTATTTTATCGAATACGATAATATATTGTTTAAATTGCTAAGGAAATTGTACATTCACATATTGTGTCGATTCACGCCGCCAGGGGACTTAAATTCATGACCAGATATATCGCGTAATTGAATGAGCATTTTAATTTACTCAAGAACCATTTATCGATAGTGTGCATGCGGATCGCAGTGCTTCATGTACATTTCAAACCTAACGATTTTGCTACTACTCAGTATTNTGCCAGTTTGTATTTTAGATTTCTTAAGAATAACTTTGCTCACTAGGTGCTTTATCAATATTAACGCATTATTTATAAACAAAATCTGGTTAAGTGCAAAGCGTTCCCTCTTTGGTGGTAAATAAATCGCCTTATTTTTCCAATATGATATTGTGTTATGTAAACATCTCAAATATTAATCATTACGTGTCAATGCGACGTATAAATTACATAAACACAAACGCATTACTTAGGGTAAACTCACAGGGACTACCAACTACAACAATGACACTACAAACAAAAAGTATACACAGCAATTTCCCGTTGAAGGATGTCCTCTTGTCAACTAAACTTAACAAGTAGGGGCATATCGAATTGAAAACCTCATTATAGATACGTATTAAAATAATGCATATTCCGCCTTTTAATGCATGTTTTATTTTATCGAATACGATAATATATTGTTTTAATTGCTAAGGAAATTGTACATTGAACACACATATTGTGTCGATTCACGCCGCCAGGGGACTTAAATTCATGACCATATAGATCGCGTAATTGAATGAGCATTTTAATTTACTCAAGAACCATTTATCGATGGTGTGCATGCGGATCGCAGTGCTTCATGTACATTTCAAACCTAACGATTTTGCTACTACTCAGTATTTATAATAAATTTATAACTAGGCATTCACAAATACGAGACCAATGTTTTAAGCAATAACTAAACAAAATATATTAAAAGATAATGTTCGTTTTGAATGTATAAAAATAACTCAAATATAAATTAACATGTCATTGATTGTAACCTACCGTTAACAGGACAACCTCTGGATCGTACAATTATAGCGCCTCCTTCTTGAAATAATGACGCGTCTTAATTCTGGATAAAATGTTGTGTACAACGTTGAAAGGCAATTGCAAAGTTTTAAGCATAAATAACCGAGAAATGTTATAAAGCAAACAAATAATCACAATGTCACATAAGTATATTTTAGTGCGGTGTAGTTAAATACATCAATTCGTTATTCAGTGTGACAAGTGTCAATTAAAATGTTGATAATAATAGGTCATTCATTATCATGTGCGCGGCATTAGACATACTCAAATATTGCCATGTGAATGAAATAACGGACAATATTTAACCAAACACGTTATCCACCACCAACACCACGAGTACAACAACAACAAAACAACAACAACAACAGCAACAAACAAAACATCAACACAAACAAACAAATATATCAATTGTTCGATTAGTATATTTAAATGAATAACAGAAAGTATATTTGTAACATTATGTCTATACTTTCAGTGCAATAATCACTTTCCTTAACTTTCTCATTAAATGTGATGGCATGTTTAAGCATTTTGACTGCATTTATAAGCAGTGTTCATGAACACATGGACATGGTTTCATTTTTTTTGAGGAGTTAAAAAAAAAACTTCCAGTGTTTATGTAAATGTGTATACATTATTATGCTAGTGTCTATTTTACTTATACTTTGTCTAAATTAATTAATACAATAGGTATTACAGCATATCAATAGTAAACATTGTGGCAATGATTATTCCAAAATTGATGTCGTATAACAAATTCACATATTGTGATTAATTTAACGTTATATTGAACTGTATATGTAGCTATATTTTGAAGTACATGTTATACCAATACAAACTGCATTATTTCTACTATGATGTTGTATTTAAAATGAAAGTAAACATAAGCATGTTTTAATGAATTGTAAAATGCTCGACTTAACTACGGATCGTTTGAATTATATCAATGTATGAAGCTGGATGTTGAACATGTTATAATATATAATTCGAAAAACTATTAACGTATGTAACAGACGTTTTAAATTGCTCGTGTGGCATTTCTCTAAACGATATGATTATTTTTTTCTTTTACTATACTAGTTCAATATTCGATTGGACATGCTTTAAAGTTTCGTAATGAATTATGTCACGGCTACGGTTTACCAATATTTAATTTCCATGCTTGTTGTACACGACGAGTCTTAGTGTCAACCATCATCACGGAAACGTACATATCTTGAATTTATTATGTACACGTTTTCATAAAGTGGAGTTTGCAAACCATTTAGTACTATACGCATTTATACCGATGTAAAATCTATGATATTTTGAACACCCTGTGTTTGTTAAATATGGACGTATGGTAGTCCGAGCTATAACTTACAATAGGTGTATGAATCTCCTCCTTTACTCATGTGGTATATGTTAAATACAATCTTAGAGACATGTTTGATTCAGACGGTTACACATGCAGTTTTTCAATTGTTTCCGCTAAATTGAAAACT
The DNA here is from genome assembly GCA_007657795.1 of Dreissena rostriformis. Taxonomy (NCBI): domain Eukaryota; kingdom Metazoa; phylum Mollusca; class Bivalvia; order Myida; family Dreissenidae; genus Dreissena; species Dreissena rostriformis. The sequence goes on from VMBQ01000612.1 coordinate 253,873, forward strand.
TAACCTGATCGTCTGAAGGCGCAATCATTTAGATGTGCACACTGGCTGTATTATAAATACAATTTAATACAGAATTGAAAACATTCATCGTCAGAAACTTTTTGGGGGATAAGCCATTCAATAACACTCCAAGGAAGCGCTAAGAACCGGAAGTGTTTAACAAAACAACGTTGGAGAATTAAGAGGGTTTGAAGATTATATATATATTTTTTTGTAAATAGTTTGCCTAAGTTTAAAAATAGTGTACAATTCGGCAATGATTAATTCATCTACAAATGTAAAGAAACTACAATAACAAACCCTAGTGGAACGTGAAGATATTTATAAGTTGAGACATAATGGCGTTTCGATAAGCTCAACGATGGTTTGTTCGTCTGTGTGGCTATTACTTTTTCACCAATGAAAACGCTTATGATATCAAACAATTTCTTTCTAACTAGTCACGTTACTGAATAAAACTTGACTTCAAGCTGATTGAAGCAACGCGAACGACAAATACTTTTTAAGTAGTTCCATGTATACTCATGTTATCAAATTGAATTGAACTAGTCTTAGGTAAAACAATAATTAGGACTTCCCTAAGGCTGCTTTACGACATTAATTTTAATTAGACGGCTTTGTGTCTCCAAAGACCAAAAATCTAAGACAGATAAAACGAAGGCAAAATGACGTTCTGTTGAGGGTGATTTAATGTAAGATGTATTGGCTTATTTAGAAATACACTGTGTTGACCATTCTCTTCTATCGGAATCTTTTGTTTAATCAACTATGTCGTTAAATCGCATTTTAATTCAATCCTGATTGATGATATATTTATCAACAGCTTAAACCCTATTTGACCAGTAAAACAACAAGATAGTAATCACTTTAGGAGCGACGAACATGAATGCACTGCATGCATATATCTTAGTCAGATATGAGGAAAATATATAGAACAATTTATGGGAATGACTAGTTATATAAAGTTCCATCACTTGTGTATAGTGAGGACTGAGTTGTTATCGTGGATATTTTATCAGTCGTTACCGCGAGACGTCAATCAAACACACATGTCTAACAACTGAAATAAAAGCAACTGCGTTTTAATATTCAAACGCTGCTGTAGCGTGTGCCCATTCAGATTAATTTGAAAATATAATAACCAATAGTGCTAATGAAAAACGAACATGTCTGTTTAAAATAATCGACTATACGGCTATGCGTTTAAAACATTAAAGGACCAGGATTTTAGTGAGCTGATCATTATGGTTAAACCTTTTCATCTTAGATAGAGTACCTTTTTAAATTAATTAAGCTGTTTAAGACACACACAGAATAACATCAACCACATTCAGGTTGTCCCCTAATACGAAAACACACGGGTAATTTACACCAAAGTTTTACATAAAGTGCTTGTCATAACGGGTCAATTTTTAACTTTCTGTTTAGTTACATAAAGAGACTACTTAAATTCGTAAGTATGATTTCGTGCATTATAATTGAAGGTAATTCAAACGTTTGGATTCTATAAGATGCATTGGAAAGTTACCATGTCTGAT
>VMBQ01000613.1:0-32761 GCA_007657795.1 Dreissena rostriformis
GACATGAGCAAAGCAATATACCCCCTCTTCTTCGAAGGGGGGCATAATTATAATATAATATGTTTCTTTAAGCTGCGTAAAACTTATCATCCTCCATATACGAGTCATAGCGTTATTTATTTTTGTCTTTTGAATGAAAATTTATGCACACATAATCTTCCTCACTCCGTCCTTATCCCCTGGTGGTAAAAAATCTATATGCTATTGGAAAGGCGATTCATAAATTAAATAATATTTATATTTGTTTGTTGATCATCACCATTTTGAAAAGTGTATAGCTATGTTAATCAGCCAGCAAAATAAATATAAAGCTTACCATTTTTTCCCGCAGACAGATGCTGACCATCTAGATGATGCAGCGAATTTGACGTTGTGAATTTGTACACGAACTCTTGTTAACACAAATGCATGTTGCCTTCGTCTTATCACTTGAGCGCGTAAAATAAATTAAAACACGAGAGGGAGGCATGATGAATTCTTTTAACTTAATAGTTATTAGAATATAAATTGTAGACGTATCTTGAAAATATGGCGAGTTTGATTGAACGCTCTCGACCGTATTTTTAATTTATTATTAGTACAAAACAAATGTAATTGGTTAATATTTGAGCAATTACATTCTGATAAGGTGTATGTATATAAAACTAAAATTGATTGGTCATTTAAAGGTAACGATACTCGGGCTGTCTTAATTGCGAGAGGCCGAACTGTGAATAACACGTCAATTTTTCTTTGACAATAGATTAATCGCTGTGTATTAACGCCCGTGCAAACTGCCAGATAAAATCAATAAAGACACTACCCTTCTCATGATACCCTCAAGTATGCCAATTATCATCTCGTTAATTGATGGCAGCTGTTATGCAAACAACGACGGATGCACTAAAGAAGTCTGCACTGAACAAAAAATATATGTTTTTTTTTCATTTCTTTGCATAAAAAAATAGTTTATTAAAAAAAATAAAAATCGAATATTCGAATATGAATTTTGGATTCAAATATTCGGCCGATTTTCGAATATTCGGTCCCATCCCGAATTAAAATCGCAACATAGCTAATTTTCATAATATAACTGTGAAGGACATCATGATTCTCCTAATTTAAAATAAATCATTTTACATCAAAACTTGATGATTTTCAAAGTAACTTGATGTGGTTTATTTCAAACAAGCTAACACAATAAATTAACAAAAGCAAACAGGATCTTAAATACATATGAGCCGGGTAAGTCTTGGCATTTTTAAGCATAAACTTTACAACATCAACAACAAGGCTTTTCACCATAGGATGACATATGCCCTCTTTTTCCACATTTTTCGAAACCTAAACGCAAAACCTAAACGCAAAGTGTGAAGGAACTTCAGACGGACAGCAGCGTTTTTTTTCACCTGTTTGGGAACAGGTCCTGTCCCCTAGAAATTGGGAATTTTTGAGTCGCGAAATCCTTCAAATTGGGAATTTTCGCGTCGTGAAATCCATCAAATTGGGAAATATCAAAAATCATACAAATACATCAACTGGAATCTATTTTATGTAGTAAACAATGCTTTTATACACTATCAATGGCATTCTGGGATAGGGTAGATCATAAGTCTGTATAACAAATACCAGTTTATTTAAAAAAAANTAAGCAACTTAGTATTTACCAGGCAACCAACAAACTAACAAGGTAACGAACAAGACAAGACAATGCATAACAAGAAAAGCAACAGGCGTACCAGGAAACAAAATGTCTGAGCTTACCACCAAATGAGCCAAATGAGACGCAAAAAACAGCGGAATAATCTACCACATTTTTGTAAAGAAAGTTAAACTGAACAGATGTGAACTTGACCAATGTAAACTTATAATGATAATGACAAAAAGATTAGCAGTTTGGCAACGAAGCAAAATAAATACACAAACACATCCATATTTACCAATAATAAATAATATTGAGCAGTTAAAAAGGCTTATCGGTTTTAAGTACACCTTTGACACGAGCAGCGCTTTTAAGAGTCAAGTGATATGGACTCGGGCCAAGTTAGTCGGGATTTGAACACCTGAGCGTTGCTTCTTGTCAGGTGTTTATGGCAGAACAAAGCAGTTTATGAGTTGTCGATCTTAATACATACACTTACAAGTAATAGCCCTTGATCGAATCACTTAAATGTATTCAGTATAACAGTAGTCTTTAAAGGTTAGGGTTACTATCCACTTGGTCAGGGTTACCCTACATAATCATAATTCATCTATGTTGAATGTTTCATTAATCATCACACCTATATACCTAAATCGTTGCGAATCATACATGTGCACATGGAATTAATGAATGTTCTTATTATAGTTTTAACATAATTTGTATCATTTTAATGTATTATAACGTGAGCAATTAGTAAACGCTGTTGTATAGACATAAGTTCGTTCTTTGAATTAAAAAACACACTTATTTATTTCAGGTCTGTAATTGAATTTAATTGTCTATGTAATTACTATTGGAAAGTGAAAATACAATTAACATTTAGATGACTATATACCTTGTTTACAGTGTATGTTGTACGGAATGTCGATAAAATGAAACAAACATATCAAGGTGACATTCATTTACAGAAGCGAGCTCGAGGGTGTTTAATCTTTTTAATAAACAGATAGAGACCACCTGGAATGTGCACATGCCCACCAACTCCTCAGTGTGTGCATCTGAATGCTATATGACCTGACAAATGAAACGTATCGTTGTTGAAGTGAATTTAACAATTGTTTTAAATAAATTTAAATTAAGTGAACCACTTTAATTATGGCATATATCAGTATTATATCAATAATCTAACATAAAAATGCTATTAAACATTATTCACTGACATTTTAAGTGGAGACAAGCAGCTATGTACCGGTGCAAATTTAATTTAAAAATTGAAATACCTTCCCATTTAATTGGTATTTCATCACAGATTTCATTATCAAGTCTCTGTAATAAATGTCAATAACCAAATTCACAAACCAAAAGTAAAAAAAACGCAACACAATACAATCCGCAAATGTGTAGCAATATTAATAAGATAAGCATAGCCCCGTTTTTTTTTTTTAATCCAGTAGTCATATTCAGTAAAACCATATCATATTTATTGATCATCAAGAGGTAAAAAACAGTTAATCTCGTCTGTGTATATATATTTATTTATCAAAATTGCTTTAGTATTTATTTGGTTAAAGTAACAGGAAATTTTATGCACGATGTATGTTGCACTTAACTGCTTATTGGTTATACCTATGGTGATTATGTCTCGTTTTAAGAATGGGTAATTGTTTCTTAAAAATCCAATCTCTGTTCAAAACAGTAAAGTAGTTTCTATGTGAATACACCATACGCGTATACTTAATGTCAAGTTATGTCTAGTGAAACACAATAGCGTTCGTCGTATCGACACAGTTATAAATAATTGAAGCTTTCTTGTAGATAACGAAACAGTTTCGCAAACACTCAAATCAAACAAAAAGGCAATAATGTGATTAGCGTCGGTAACCCTAAAGGGAATAATGAACCGATGGCTGATCTTGATGACTTGGCTGTAAGTAGATAGATTAGACAAAAGATGCCAGAATTGCCTGCCGAAATCTTCCGCTGAAACTAAATAAAGTGATTGAATTTCCTTCACAAAAACTTCCAGAATGTCGGGAAATGGAATTTCTGTTCCCAGACTGAACGAATTCGGCTAGCTTTATCAACAACCTTCACTTGTAACTTATCAAATAGGAAACCGTTCACTTTAAAGCGACCTAATACAACATTATAGCATAATGAAACTCCAGAAACATTATCAGCAGACACATTCTTGTCACCATCCTCTAGTATTCTTGTCACCATCCTCTAGTCTTGTATTTATGATTGTTTATCAAGGCAAGTGACCTATTGGTCTATAAAATACAGGCCAAAACATTTAACACAACACTTAACTTGTATCAATGATACAGCGAGAGTGACCGCCTTGGAACGGGCAATGTAAAGCACTGGGTAAAAAACAGGTGTTAAGGCCTACCAAACCTCACATTTAACCCTGCAATGATCACTGAAAATGGAGAGTATCCAATTATCTTAAAGTTACACAACAGACATAAATACGCCAAACGGGCTTAATTCTTTGGTTAAAGACTTGAAACGCTGAATGTAAAAACATAGTGGATGTTTAAAACGGATGAAAGGCGTGCCGAACCTCACTGTAGCCCAAAATATATCACAAAAAACAAATAACATGATTTTTAATTACATGTAATTGCAAATTAATAACTGAATGGTTAAGTATTCACAAGAACAACAAAATATAATTTTCTGAGGCACGTTGAAATAAATAAGTACATACAAGCATTAACTAAATAGACGTGATATATTGCAACTACGGATAACCTCATGACATCCTGCGCTAATAGAAAACCTTCAATCAGAAAAAGTATAAATATGTTTGATTTACTGTACCATGGTAAAGGAACGATCATGGCATACAATAAAACCGTTAATGAACAATCTACATATACAATATTTTACTTGTGACATGACGCTGGGTCAGTTTCAATATAGAACCCTAAATATAATAAATTGATAAATTATTCAATTGTATTAAACTAAAATGAATAGGTCATATTTTACTCTATGAACGTTTAATACAAACATTGGAATTACTAAAATACAAAATAAATGTTCCTTCAAGTTTCATTCAATGCAATTAAAATGATTAGAATCTTATTGATATTTATAAAAGTAAAAAGTTTCAATTAAGTGGCATGGGTTCGCATATTGCACATGTATGGTTCTTTGAAATAATGCAGTTGTGCATGTTGGAGATTGTATACTTAATGTCGTGACATATGTGAGTTAATGTTTGCAAGAAACGATATCGTAATCAGAGGTCTAGATAAGATGCGTATTTGCGTAAAATACGAATGAAAAAAAAGGAAATAAGCATGACTTAAAATTATGATGAGTAAAAATACTCCTGGCTAAATTCGGATTACGCATCGTGTAAAATTTCAATGCGTATTAGCCGTTAATACATGCATATAAATTCATGTCAACATGACTGGTGCCCGTCATTGTGTCCACACCGGTAAAAACGTAGTGACATCAGCATCTTTGTATAGAATGTGGTTCCCGACCTAATTTACTCCTCAGTCAGAACGGTATCATTTCATTTTGGCCCACGATAAAAGCCGATGTTGACACAACGGGCTCCCCGCTGCATTGTTAAGAATCTATATACGCTTACGGTGAAAACATTTGACATCACATTCGATAAAACCCGAATTGCCTACTTCAAGCATATATTTTTTGCTATCAGTTCATCTCTTGTGTAAGTTGTGTGGCACTATGGAAAAACCTTTTTCTTTCAAGCACTTTTTAAATGGCAGCCGAAATACACATATAATTAACAAGTTTTACGGATACCACCCGCTTACCATTCAGATAACGTGACTAAGCACATGTATAACCTGTAAGATATATAGAGAATATTATGTGAGCGATGGATAGAACCATGGTAGCGCGAGGCTTGCCGATGAATCCACTTGAATCATAATGTAATGCGAAAACTTGCTGCTTTCTTGTTTTTCATCTGTGCCGTCCTGACCGGCAGTCTCTGTCCCGAAAGCGTTTTTCTTTTTGTGACGTTTGCCGCAGCGTCTGCATGTGTTTGTGTTTGATTGTAAATAAAACAAAAAGTAATGGCGAGCCAGTCAAAAGTGGTCGACTTTTTAAGTCGACATCGTAAGTGGTAACACCAGAAAGAATAGTAAGCCCTATTATTGACAGTATATAAGCAGAAGTTATAAAATCGGTGCAGATAAAGAAACTTGACGGAAATAAGGTTACAGACAAGACTATTTTTGGAATTTACTGGAAAGTAAGTTTCCCGTGGCTCAAAATTGAAACGGACGGCGATGCATGTGTAAGACTCGAATGTACTTTATGCGAAAAATTTAAAATGAATTCTGTTTGGGGAACTGATGGTACAACAAATGTTCAAAAGTCAACTATTGAGCGACACAGTGAGATTGCCCCCCACATTGAAGCTTTTAAATTGTCTGTGAAAAAAATGTGTTAGCAGAAAGTTCCACGCTGTTAGCTGATGATGCAGTTTCTGACACTTATGTATCAGACACGGATATATTTCTTGTGCGAACTGTTAATATGGCCATGAAAGAGGAACTGCCTTTAGACAAAGTAAATGCTCTCCTAGATCTTCAGAGAATCAATAAGGTTGACATGCCGTATCGTAACCTTAGCTGGACCACCATTACAGAACTGCAACACATTATTGCCTCATATGTTAAGAAAGAAACAGTAGATAAATTGAGTAAGTCAGACTTTTTTGCTGTGATAATTGATGAAAGTACTGACATCACAGTGTCCAAAAGGTTATCACTTTGTGTTCGATATGTTCATGAATTAGAGGATGGTTCTGCTGACACTTTTACAACAACCGTAATTGATTATTTAGAGAAATGTAACATTGATGTTTGTTAATGTGTTTCTCTTGCTACAGACGGGGTAAGTGTAATGATGGGAAAAAGGTCTGGTGTTGGTGTGCAGTTTCAAAGCAAAGCGGCCCCTTTCTGTGTACAAACTCATTGTGTTGCCCATAGACTTAATCTGGTAGTGACTGACTCTATAAAAAGTGAAGAAACAATTAAAAAGTTCAGTGAATTTTTTTTCCCAGCTGTACAACTTCATCTCAGCTTCAGAAAATCGCACATTTGCCTTGAAACAAATGCAGAAGTTACTGGATGAACATGAGCTTACCGTAAAACAGCCATTTTCTGTGCGCTGGCTTGGACTTAAGCTGGCTGATGATGCCGTTTATGAATGTTATGGATCTATTTTGGCTACCCTGTCAAACTATGCTAGTGAAAATCAACCAAAACCTTAAGGGTTATACAACTATTTTAGTTCATACAAAACAGCTTTGCTTCTTGGACTTATGATGGGTGATGATGGGGTACTTTGTTATAATTTGCAAAAGGAAAATCTGATCTCCAGTGATGTGCCAGCAACGATAAACCACACAGTAAGTCAGCTGGAATTCATGAAAACCACAGATGGACGTGGTTTGTCTGAAATAAAAGCTTCTATCAAAGTAAGTGACGGTAAAGCCTTCTACAAAAGTGAAGAGCTCAAAATCACAGAGAAGAAATACTTTCTCAGTTTGACACTGTTAGGCAGAACTATTTGAGTAACATGGCAAAAAGTATCAAGAAACGGATACCAAAGGATGATAGCAAGATTATCCTGAGTTTAAGTCAAGTGCTTTAGCCATGTGTTGTAAATGTGACATCAGTCCAGGAATCTAAGGAAGCATTAAAATTGTTAGCAGAGCACTATGGTATTGACAAAGTTGTTAAACATACTGAAGGTGACCTCACTGTTGGTACAACACAAACTGAACAAACTGTTGACAAATTCCTGAATGGAGAAGAACTGAATCAGGAATGGTTAGGGGTCTACGGCATGATAAAAGGGACATACAAAAATCTCTCAATCCAAGATTTTTGTATGAGGCTGGTAGCAAAGCATAACGAAACATGTCCAAATATGACCAAACTTGCTCTTATAGCAATATGCATGCAAGTCACATCAGTGGAGTGTGAGAGGTCATTCAGTACACAGAACCGGATCAAAAGCAAATTCAGGTAAGTAATATGGTAATGTTAAATTAGAAAAAAAAATAACCAGTAACACTTTACCCATTCATATGAAGCAGAAATGGTGCAATTCAATGAAAAACAAAACAAATATAAGACATAACATATTTACATATATGTAGCAAGAATGAACTGAACATTATTTGTTCGCTAAAACTAGTTTAACAGGAAATAAAAGGAGGAACACCACTAAGTAGTTTTAATAAATTTATTTTTACAGGAAACAAGCATTTTTTCAAAACCTAAACAAGCATCTTATATCTTATATATTTCAGATCATCGCTTGGTAATGTCGCCATGGAAGCCCTCGTGCGGGTTGGCCTTTGTGGGCCAAGCTTAGAAGATTTTGATCGTGGCTGTACAGAGTGTGCTTAACAGTGGCTTGCCAAATCAAGACGGAAAAAAGATTAATGGCTGCTTATAAGCCAAGGGCACAAAAACTGAAAAACTGTAAAATAAGTGATTTATTGTGTTAATTTGTGTACAAGACTGCTTGTTATAGAGAGTTAACTCTACATGTACAATTTATTATTAATTCTGATCCTGTGAACATAAATACTCCTTAATATTATCGGATTTTGATTTTTACTCATCAATAAAAAAAATCATGAGTGAAATACCCCTCGGCTGAAAAAATTATCTGGAGCTCTGATCGTAATACGTTTTTTCTCCTGCTGGTGCAATTGAAATTTCACTTTGTATGTTCTGAAAAGTCCATCCTCTTCTGTCTCCATTGTTTAATAAAATTAATGACTATCATTACATGATAAACACTGGCCCACAAGCTGACTATTTGCAACATTTGCGCAGCATATTTAACGCTATTTAAATACTCTTCACTACAGCTCCTCTACCATGCAGACTATAATTTGATCTTTAAGCTATCAAAGTGTTTGAAAGTCTGTAGAATAAATGTGTGTGGGAATTCAAACATAGATATTTATCGGGATCAAAATAGTTACACATATTTTAAAAGGCATGCTTTCGTGGACAAATTAAAATAAAACGAAATGCATATACGTTAATAGGTTTCATTTGATACGTTAGATTATAAAGTTATAACAGAAGACAAAGTATGCGTTATGTCTATGTTAAAGAATTAAATTGATCAGCATTGCAATTTCCACTAAACGTACAAAGTAGTAGAACTGAATAACATAAAATTGGCTATATGATAGAGATTAAGTGCTATGCCGTGTGTAATAAAGCGGCCTATACGGAGATTAACTACAAAAGTTGAAAGTTGACTTCGATAGCAGCATTATGGTGGTTTTGCGGGGAACATTCGGTTGTTAAACGAAAAAAGTTTGATGATGTTACCACACTGCTTGTNTCAAAACAAAATTGTACGTTTTACTAATAACTACCATTATAGAACATCACTTCGTGATGCAGATTTTAAGGATCTTAAATTTTGGAATATTGAATATAGATGTAAACAATTGCGACTTAATCATGTATATAAGATTTTTAACAATATAGCTCACAGTTATATGCACAACAATTTCACTAAATGTAGTAATATCCATTCGTACGGGACTAGATCAAATGATAAGGGTGATCATCACGTACATTCAGTTGATACTTTTACTTCGAATCTTTTTACCATAATGCAGTAAAAGACTGGTATAACTTACCACAAAATATACGATATACACAATCTAAGAATACGTTCAAAAGACTTGTTAAGAAGCATTTATTAGAAGAAATGGAAAAAAGTTGAGAAGCTAGAGTATCTGTATTATAAGCTTTTTATCATTTTTTTAGATCTGTTTACCATATTGTAATACATTTTTTAACTGTAAACCATATTGTAATACATGTTTAAACTGTGTTTGTGCAATCCTGTCAATTTCATCATCATACGACGTGTTTTCTTATTCATCAACAAGAATTATTTTTATTAATACTATAATATGACATTGTAAGATCCGATGTCACTTTATTCCATCATATATGACGAATTTGTGGTATACTGTTGCGTCACTTAGATCTAAATGTGACGGCTTTGGACCCCGTTTGATAAATTGTGATGGAGTATGAACCATATATATATATATGTTTTATTATCTCTGATGGTAACTATCTGTGATATTTCTGAATTGTTAATATTTTTGACTATGGGTTGTATTGTTATGTTATGAGCACAAATACAATTATTATTTTTATAATAATTAGTGCATAATTAAAATGCATGCAACCAATGTTCAACGTCATAAAAAGTGAATCCGACATTATCGCATTGATAAGTTGATCATATTGTTCATTACATCGTTATCGATACGTGAATCATATATTTATATGGCCATTGGGTGTCTTTCTGAGAAGGATGATGTTTATGTATAATTTTCCGGATTAATTGTCTGTTTGCCATTGTCTATGGTCTTTAACAATCACTATAGAGTACATCCAAACTTACGATTTCTTGTCTTCTAAAACTGGCATATTTACTGTAGTTACGCAATATAGAACAGGCCATAAAGAAATGATAACGAAAAACATACGCAAAACTAATAAAAGTATGATCATATGTCTTCATATTATTATAATACAAAATAATACTTTTGTAAAGCTCATTGCATTGAGGCTGCGATGACCGTAAGTTTTTACTCAGAGTTTACAATGTACGAAAATAACTTTGTAAACATAAGTTAAAATATATCAGGTACAGCACTCGCGAGTAGTTCTCTGTAATGTTAACAAATTGTTGAGACTTATAAAAAATACTGTGCTATGAAATACGTATTGTTCCGATAATATTTTCAAAAATAAGCTACACCATTAAAGCCCCATTTACACTCAAAATCAACGAATATTTCGTAAAATATTTCGTAAAATAAAGTGAACCCTTAAACAAATCAGTGTTCCTTGTAGCAAAAGCCACAATTTGTAACGCTAGATGTGGTCTGATAACATAGATTAAACAAGATACAAAAGGCTCTTTTTTAGGTGGGATATTATATTTAACACATCTTTATGTACCTTGATAGTTTTCGTGTGTCGTATGAATATATATCGTAGCGGGAAATTAAAATGAATTATATATTGTGCAAAAAAAAACAAAAAAAAAAACAGCAAATTTAGAGTCATCAATTATTGACGAAAACACGTATGTCCGAAAATTTTAAGTCGAAAGTGAGAAACTTCACATCCCATCGCGTTTCGTCAAAATGACATTGCATGAGCATCACACGTCCACAACGATACATTTTTACACCAACGAGTATTGAACATTTGTTACCCAAAAAGAAATCAAAGCAGTATACAAGGCGAGCCAATTTTCTAAATAGTAGTTAAGCATGACCAACAGACAAACGCTGTTGAAAACAAGGGACTCCGCCACTATAGCCAACCCACCAAGTTCCTCCAGGGATAGCTGCACCTCTGCGCCGAGCGGTAAATCATTCATCAGTAAATCAGCAGTGGGCCGCGGCGATTGTTTGTCAGTAAAATGTACTTGAAAAACTTTCCTCGTCTGATATTATGATTGAATGGAAAGCGTCTGACACATTTTGATGAACTGTTCGATGGGCCACGCAAACGCGATGGTAACAAAAAGGTACTGGAGTCCTAAAAGATTTTTATCTTCGAAAAGCAGCCGAAAAGAGAAATACGGACGCTCGATCACTCCTTCGAAAGACAGAACGCCCCCTGCTTCTACGAAACTTGAAGAGGAACGCGGTGACTAAAAGCGGGGTGTTAAATTACTGAATAGTTGAAAAAGCGATCAAGATTGGTTTCAAAAAACAAATCAAAACAAATCAACACATTGAAACAACAAAACTCGAACACGGCATAAAAATAAGTCTCGAAGTTGGTCGAGAACTTCAGTTGGACAATCACGCGTCTCCTGTTAAGATGACTTACTACCCCTGTCTCATCCTGAGCAGTTGAGTAGTGGGAGATCGAGACAAACACGAAACACGAGCTCTCTTATCGACGACATTGAACATGAGTTTTCCAACGAAGATCGTCATCTTGAACTTTTCGACTTGTTCACTTCGACTTGACCTGTCCTCTCCAGCATATTGTGATGCCATAATAATCAGCTGACCTCGTTTCCAACTGAGACCTTAACAAATTACAGGTATGAAACGCTGAAGCAAGTCAAGAGTTTCCTTAAGCCCGGACCAAACGACATTTCTCTGGAAGCTCCCTCTGGCGGAGATACGAAGCGCCATGATTATAGTAGTTGTCCTATTAGACTTATGCCCAGATTGATGATGAAAAACGCAGTTGTGTTGTTTGTTTTTCACCTCAAGGTCGATTTAAATCTGCGCACATGACAAAAACAATTGATTGAAAGTCGGCGTCAAAAACGTTTGCTTATATAACGATTGGCATGCGTTTCTGCTTGTAGAGGAAAGTGGAAAACCATAATAATCGAATAATTGACGACCATGCATGAAATGAAACCCGAGGGAAAACATTTGCAATCATATCAAATTGATTGGCGTTTAGAAGTGTTACCGGCAATTATTTGATATCTATTCAGGCCTCTCACATTTTTTTTTTCAACAGCAGTTATAGTAATGGTATGTATTTACATCAAACGGAGATCAGTTGTTAATATTTGCAATCTGGCAATTTAACAAAGTTTTGTTTTGTTTTGTATGAAAGCTTTCATAAAACATGTTATAAACATAGTTCTTAATGACTGCATTTACACATACGGACAATCACATTATTGCAACGTTTCTGAATTGATATTAACAAGGACAACACATGTGGAAGTACCCATACTGATGATAACTCTGGCCATTGTCGTCGATACTATTGTGTTACCTGTATCAATGAAGTATTGATGTATATATAACTGTATGCCATTCCGTTTTATCGAGTGGTTGGGCCGAATTTAATAAAGTATTTTTGTTTTGAAACCATATACAAATCATTCGACCATTCAGTTTTTAGCAACGACTATCTCCCAATAATATATAAAATTTACAATTTAAACATCTGCAAAACGCAGCTTTTTTGAAGCAGTATTTGAACCTTCATGCCCTCTGAGGTTTAAGCGGCCCATCCACACACAATATCATTGTCAATTTTATTGTCAATAATGAATATTGATAATAAAATTGATAGTGAATGGATGATATTGAAGACACCGTCAATGTTTTGATGAAGTACAAATGAACAAAATATTGATAAATATTTTTGTACACTTGAGGGCAAAAAATATTCTGTCAATATTATTGATAATTGACAATGATATTTTGTGTGGATGGACCGCTTACGCTGTTTTTATGGCCCTTGACTATGAAAATTATTCGAGTCTAATTTCAGACTATAACCTATTATGATTGCTCAAGTTTCGACTAAGAGTCTCTAATTTTTGATGATTTTGTCAATAATTGGGTTATTACGAAAACATATTATTCACGAGATGCAATCTTAAATTGAAGATTGAGACTTAACATTTTGACAGTTTCGTAACATTTGACATAAAGGTCGACAGGGAAAATTGTTTTGCAACAACTATAAAATATTAGGGATATCTAAACAAACCGAAAGTACATGTGGCATCAAAAGCTGTTTGTTTAGCCAATTAAGCTGAGAATCACCAAACAAAAGATTTCTTAATGCCTGTTTAGTTTAGATTGATGGTAAGGCCATATTCACATGCACATAATATAGCACGTTTTCTTGACAATTCATTCAAGTTTTGATAAACTGATCCGTACGGTAGTTTCACTCATCAAGTACCACTTTTATAAACAATTCAATTCTTTTTTGAAAGATCCGTATAATAAAACAAATAGCAGATAACATAATTTAAAATGTTATCTGACTAAACATTTAACACATATGAATAACCATACAAATGGAATGAAACACACTAGGTGTACACGCATAGATTAAATCAAAGGCGATGTAACATTTAAAGCAACAGTCATAAATGTTGTATAATGAAACCTCTCGGTACTAATTTCTTTAAGAAGTTATGTTATATAAATAAGATTGTTGATACTATATGAACATGGATGTAAATAACCGATTTTATAACAACCGGCAACAACAAATAGATCCGTAGGACAAAAGTAAACAAAACATAACTTAATAATTTTTGGAATGAATCAATAAAATATCAGTTTGAATTCCTGTGTATATGATTAATAAAGTATTCAAGTATATAGGGAGAAATTTAAAACAAAGTTAAGAAACCTATCACCATCTACACTTGTTACTATCTGAGTCTCAATGTTGTTCTCAGTCGAACTTAGAGTCGAGAAACTTTGGTGTCTCCATTTAAGACAAATACTTAGTGGAGTTAAACTTTAAGTTTGAGACATAACCTTGAGTTTGACTTTTATGTCTGATTTTACAAACTTTTATAGTCGCGGGGTATGGTTTCATTCGTTATTGTAAAGGGCGATTCTTTACGATATGCCGTTCAACGAAAATGAAACGGAATTTGTAGGCCAATGAATAGAAGTCCGTTAAGCCCTTAGAAGTGGTGCTGAAATTGGGCAATATACTCCTTTTGTGTTGTAAGTATGAGGATATTATAGGATTGTTTTACTTAACTGAAAAATGTATGCAAGACGTACTTTTCTCCATAAGTCATACACAGACGAAAAGCAGAAACCTGCTATTAAATTCTTAATTGAAAATCAAACATACCCGTTTAAAGCCATTTGGTAGTATCATGAAAATTAACATGCCTCTTAAATAGTAACCCCAAACAATATCTTATGTAGAATATTATGTTTGTACTGTATCTGCTCTTTCTTCATCTATACATTTAAAGAATTATGTGTAATCGTTTGTACTCAGGCTTATGCTTTTGTCGTGTTACCATAAAACGAAACAAAACATAACCGTAAAATTGGTTATTTCTTTAACGTTTATTTTTGGTTTGAAAAAACAAACATAGCAACAACCTGAAACATATTTATAATTTACTATAACACTAGCACAGTCTTTATTTATTCAGTACATGGACATAGCTTTTGTACAGCGTCGGACACGCCGTTTCGAGTGCTAGGTTTTTCAACAGGCATTGGTCTCGTTGACAGCACAAATAGAAAAATAAAACTGAAAAAAATCAAATGATTTGTAAACTACTTCCTATAAAAATTTACAGCTTTGTTCGCGAAATGTTTTCAGCCGTTGATCGCAGTACAGCAATACATACTTGATGGTTTCTTCCGATAAAACTTATAATAAAATTGGAATATAGCCTATGCAAATTAGAAAGCAAACGTGAAAATTGTTGTGAACACATGTATACTGACACCCTATTAAACACAAATTGTGATATTTTCAAGTTGACAAAAATGATGGTATTCACGCGCAGATTTGAAAAAGTTGACATACGGCGAACCGAAACAAGTTCGATTTAAATGGAACATCTGGAAACAGTAAGTAGACACGAGCTGTTAAATAAAGCGACAAATGAAAGTTGGTCCCATCTGTGTTATGTTCGTTTCTGCGACAACTCCGTTGTTTTCGTTTTTAATTCTTGGAAAATTGCCATAGTGCAAATAGTGTTTACATCAGCTGCCAAGCTGAACTTGTTAAAAGTATCACTTGTATGTTGCGCTTTTAAAATATACCATCAATTCTGTATCCATATATATCATCTTCTAAGGGTATTACAGATAATACAGTCCTATCTAAAAAACATGTCGTTTGTCAAGAAATCAACAAAACTCGAACCTTGTAATATTAATGCATTCATTTTGAAAACAACAACATCAAATATATTTGTCGAAGACCAATAGCCGAAGAGAACCAATAACCGAAGGGGACCAATAACCGAAGAACCCGTAACATTTAATAAAAACTTGTCAATCTTGCCCTTTAATTCTTTAATCGTCTAACTGTGTCCAATAAGTATTTTGTTTACTCGCTTTAGTTTACAGGTGTCAAACTTGGCTGGGAGGACTGTAATGGGTATAGCATTTCGTTGTAATGAATTAAACCAATAACACATAATTGATTCTCATATTTATCCTTTTTTTTAATTTAAATATTTTTTCGAATCCGCTGTAATAATCGCCAAAATCAGCGTATCGCTACAAATATGTATTTTGTAATTTATTAAATGAACGGTTACGCATTTGCACAAAATAAACCAATTATATACAAATACATTTGCAATTCAATACATCTTAAACATTTTGACGAAGGAATGCAAAATGTATCTGGGCTATTTACCAAGAAATTATCGTCTTCGGTTAATGGTTCTCCATTTTGAACGAATTTCGTAATTTAGTGACCTCGTGTCTGGCCTCATTTAATGGGGATCGACAAAAAAGTGCACAAGTAACATATGTGCAGCCGTAGAACTTTGCGATTGTACATTCAATTATTTGTGTAACCTGGATAACTATGGATACTGTTTAGCGTATTGATTGTTTGCTGATTCATACAATAGCTAACCAATAAGAATAACATCAATGAAACAAACGCAACCCATTAAAATATCAGGCCCTAAATAAGATGTTACTAAGAGTCAACTCATTTGTTGCTTTCTTACAACACTACTATAATATATTGATAATATTATATATCCTGTCATGCATATGATGCAATTTACAAACGAATTACATGCACAAAATATTTACAAAGAACAAAAAAGTTTTCAGATACAATTATTAGACCACACAGCCACCATCCGCATTGAAGTCGGTTTAAAATAACAGTTTTTAAATAAATAATTGAAGATTGTCTTTACACGCGAAAGTCGATGAAGATGCCTAAGAAGTCATTCGAGTCAATCTGACCGTGTATAAACAAGATTTGTATGAAAAATGTGGTAGAAAGCTAATTGTTGACGACGCACGACACACGACACTCGACGCCCACTATTGCTCACCATGAGCACTTCGTGCTCCGGTGAGCTAAATGGAGAAGAGTAATCTGTTAATTATGTACGACTCCTCAAATAGCAATAGTAGAAACAGAGTTGTAGACAACGCTTCGTGCTGATACATTTCATCTTCATTAACTAATTGGACGTTCTATTCACGAAGCGGGTAGAACGGGTGGTTTTTTGTATTGTAACACACAGATACATCATATTTCACAGGATTCCCGTTGATATTATCAATGTTGCAGAAACAAAAGTCTTGGATTTCGAACGCGATGATTGGTCGCTCAAATACCATATATATTGTTTGGTAAAAAACAACAAACATGAGTAGGAAGCCGTAATAGACCCCGAATGACGTTTTATCGGTTGTTTGTTGTAATAATGTCATTCATTCCGTTAATTTCTTGGGAAAATACTTTAATAATATGCAGGTCTTTAATTTAATGTAATTTAATTAAATATCGAGAGTATTTGTATTTGTTTTCTTCCAAACATATACATCATAAAAAATATGATAATTCTTAAATGTGTCCAGCAAATATGTGGTTAAGGTTTTTGTCAACATAATTATCAAGTAAATTGCACAATATAATGAACGATTTTCAACATCAAATAATCAAATGTCATTCGTTAAAACAATAAGTTCGTGGTCTGACATGTATCAACAGTATATTTGCAAGTAAACTTGGCATTATAAATGTTTATGTTTCTAAGATGAAAGAAAAAAAAAAAAAAAAAATCAACCACACGTTTCGAAAAGTATCATGAGCATAAACCCATATAAGTATGTACATGCATATTTTTATTCATGTTTTTGTATATTCGAAAATGAATTTTAACAAGTTTTTAAAATCGACTCATATTCATTGCGATCATTAATCTTCGTATAGACCTTATTTGGGAACCTTTTTAAACAAAGGTACAAACACATTTTCACATCTATGCGCACTTAATAATCGCATACTGACAAAAGATTCGGGGGTTACATTTATTTAAATCACAACGAATCATAACCCCGCTGATTAGGGTCATGTTACTTTTTTACCATATGCAAATAAGCGGACAAGCCAGTTTTCAATGAGGTCATACTAAAAACTATTACGGTATATTACAACGATTACCTCCATACTTCTTCAAAACGTTTGGCTGATCACATTAAGTCATTTGTTATTTGAAAAAGATATCATTTCCCAATAAAATCTGGTATATATCTTATATTTAAGGAAGTGTTATAATGTATGCATCTCTGTAAAGAATACTTTATTTACCTAATCATGTCTATTTATGTACACTTTTGTGTCCTTCTCCAAATTTTAAATGTGGCCTTACATGAAATATTGGTGTAATTGTAGAAATCGAAATATGTTTCTTATTAATAAGAGTTGTAATTATATATGTATTTTATAAATTAATGTTTATTTAAAGATCTATTTGCGAAAATATACCAGTCTACCTAGTATCATGTTTTATTACATTGTTACAAATACTATATATAATAACACATACCGTAAAATGCCTAGAAACCATGATCTGATATAGGGATAAGCCGAAGTACCTTGTCGAAAATATATATATACCATGGGTGTTGATGTGGGACCTTTTAATAATATATTTTTTCTTAAAATATAAACGTCCAGTCCGACTAATAATTTATACCCGTTATGAAATATATTTTTGCGTGGGTTCAAAACCTACGTGAATGTTATGTTATCAAGTGCCATAACCATCAACACCAAACTCGTAAAATTTGAAATATTATTACCGATATGTAATTTGCATTTTTTTTTTGTTATCTCCTAAATAGTTTTGACAATAAAAATAAGTTTCCAACATACACCAGTCTAATAAACTGCTGTTACATACCGAATATAATTCCATGTTCATATACATTGATCTATATGTCTATGTCGTTAACTATGCTGATGTCTGCAATTTCCTTTCAATTGCTGAAAATAGTTTAGAATTTCATGGCAATTAACTGTCTGTCAGAGACAGATGACAAGATGGCCAATTTTACACGTTTTGTGTATGAAAGATGTAAAAAACCGGAGAGTGAAAAGTAACCAACCCACTTAACTATGAGCATCAGTTAGATGTTATTTATTACATTCTAAACCTTGCTTCAGTTGCGTCACAACCATTAGACAATTTAATTATCTTAAAAATAATACGTAACTTAACAATGTTGAGAATTTACATTCAGTTGTTTCTTTAAATTAGAAGTTTTTTGTCTTTTAAAAACATGCAAAAAATCCAATGCTCGTAATTTAAACCTTATCTAATTAACGGTAAAGGCTCGCTTACTTGCATATTTCATAAAGTCGTATACTTAAACGAAGTCATATGTTTTCGATACAGCTTTACTGCATAAGCGTCTTACAGGAACGACTGATGTCAGTGAAGTACACAGTATAATGTACTCCCCTTTGTGATATAACCGGATTTATCTTGATTGGGAAACAGACGCAGGATGTGTGCGTGGATTACGTTGGATATTAATGTATTTCACGCCTACGGTATTCAGTCTTAATTTTGTTTAAACATTAGACATACTTATTCGCCTGGAACTTAAACTCGTTAATCGGTCTACTTAAGAAATATGCGAAAATTAATGTTTTGCGAATAATAATGGTTTCACAGTTATACGGTAACGTACGGAAGTTATGTATTACAAACGGATATTGTCCTAGTGAAATTATATCTTTACCCTTCTTGAACATACTGTTCTGTTTAAGGAAAACGTAGGTGTTATCAAAGACAATTTTTAATGTCTTGGCTCTATGGATCAAAGTTTCATACTTTCATGTGACTGAACGTGTAAAGAACACATCTATTAGATTCATGCTAAAGGTGCAAAATGTGTTCAGTTGTGAAACGTAAACCACTATTTTGCGTGGATCATCACGATCCAGAAAAAAACACTGCTTTATAACTAAATCCTAAGTAGTGTTTGTGCCAACTATACAAACAAAGTGTGTGCATATATAAAAAAATAAGGTAATTAAATTCGCAACAACTTTCACCTATAACTGAATACATTAGAAATGTATAGTGTTTAGTCTACACGAGTAATACTAAAATGAAGTTTGTACTCCGTAAGCGTGAGACTTAGCAAGAATTGCGTTGTTACATAGACTATATTGACCAAAATATTTATAAAACTATAATAACTTTGTTAAATATGCCTACACAATTTCGATAATATAGTTGCAAACAACATTAGTTTTACATAATTATTATTTAATGATTGTTCAATTTAATTGAAATATGTGTTTGTATCCCCTTAAGTCAATGATCTGCAACTAGTTTTTCTAAAACAAAAACAAACATCATTAGTTTTTCTCTCTGTTCATTAAGATTTCCCATCAAAATCAAAAAGGCATTTTAAATGCATATAAGTCATAATTCATAAAGAATTGACATCATTCTCATATGGCATTTAAAATCTTATTTAGCACATCGCGACTGTGTATAGACAGATCAGCTTCGGAAAATGTCATCGTTTGTAGTCTCATCCGATTCAAGTCTGCTCCTATGTAATGATATAGGAATGTCAAAGCCCAAAAGGCTGTTTTAAAATAGCGGCAATATCGACGGGTCTTTAGAATCAGTAGACCGTTTGATCAGAAAGCATACTAGTTAATATGAGCCTCGTTCTGGCAAAAGGGGGTTTAATGCATGCGCGTAAAGTGTCGTCCCAGATAAGCTAATATGTTTTCATGTGTACCTCGGGAGAAAATCCTTGTATTAGTAGTAAAAGTTTTATTATTTCGGTTTTAAAATTATTTTCCAATCTTTAAGGATGCTGTCAAGTGCAATTAATTACGTGAACGGATTCAAAAGGCTATGTTCTATGATTGTGTTATGATTGTTGTAATACTTAACTGTTGTCATTTTATATCTGCTTAGAAAACAAAATATATAACTTTATGTTGGGAAAATTAATTAATTTGTATCGCAACCAATCCATGTAATGATTAAACTATGTACTAGAAACTCATTAAAATGAATTATGCTATAAAGATGTCAAGCAACAATACATCGTAACATTTAAAAAGACATAAGACTAAAATCGAGTTCAGTGCGGATAAGCTCTTGGTATTCGTGAGAATACTAAATCATTGTTAAGCTAATATGTTGTCTGTTATAAGTCTGAATCAAAGGTGAGGCTTGAGGAACATTTTCACTCCCCAAATCGGACGTGTCTGATATCACATGATATCAAAAGTCACCAACCGTATATTCTATTTGTTATGCCACTTTTTTAAGTTAAATAATAGACCCTTTACAAGTAAAATAAAACAAACCGCAACTATTAATTGATTTATAGTACAGTACAATATGCAAATAAGAAAGCCTGATGACGTCAACATGGATCAATGTGTATTGAACATTACCCCCCACGAAATAGTTTAAAATCAAATCATGAATAATAACAACCATTAAATCAATTAGAAAAACAAATGAAGCGAAAGGGTGTTATAGGTCAACATAACACAACTACAATTACATCATTTATCTATTAAAGGGACTGTACACCACGAATGACGGAAAAAGAAAAGTTCTAAAATACCGTATTTTTTTACAATTATTATTTATATTGATTAAAATATCACGACTGGTATATTACATCACTTGAAAAAAGTTCATATTTTCCGTATATTTGGTAATATAAGTACATCGCGAAAATAGGTGACATAACGATATACACACTATAAATAACGCAAGTACATTGACCATTTTATATATAAAATATATACAATTCATTACGCATGCACAATTTGCATTCCTGTGTTTACCACGTGACGATGAATCATTTATTTTTGTATTTATTTATTTTTACTGGGTATGCATACCCAGTAAAAATTAATCAATACAAAAATAAATAAAAAATAAAAAATAAACATTTTTCAAGTAATGTTATATACCAGTCGTAATATTTTTATCAGTATTAACTAATAATTGTAAACAAATACGGTATTTTAGAACGTTTCTTTTTTCGTCATTCGTGGTTTACAGTCCCTTTAAAACACTCACACAGCAAATTGTCGTCTATAGGAACACTTTGTTCAGAAAAGTAAAAGGTAAACACATTAAAAAACACAACAGATGCAATCATACGGATTTTAAATTATCCCAAACAATGGTATGCGTAACAAGTAAGTCTCTAGTCCACTTTTTACAACATGAAATGATGCATTCAATATTGAAAAACTGACGATTACTCTTTAGAAAGTTTGGATGATAAACTATGCGGGAAAAGCAAACATTCAGATGATTCAGGAGTTGCATTTTAAAAAAAATGCGTATACGATGTTGGCTTTGATTACATTTTCGGGGAAAAAACGGAATTGAATAAATTATAGGTATTATTTTATAACATAATTCATTTCTTGTATAGCAACGGCGCAATCAATCAGTTGAATGACGTATTCTTAAGCTATGACGTAGATGTATTGCGAACGTTGCGGGAAATGGCTGCAAGCAACATCATAAACACAATTATATAGTACTTTTTTTTAATCAAAAATGAAAATCTAGAATTAATTTTAAGTTTTAGAAAATCCTTCAAAAATCAAAAAGGGATGTAGAATATTCAAAATACTGAAATAAACATTTGAGACAAATTTGGAAAAATAAGAATGACATAGTACGGGGTCTCATTTATTTCCTAGAAAAAAACAAAATATATTCACTTGTTTGCTCTGTAAATAATCAATTTTGAAGATTGACGCATTATTTGTGTATGAACAATAAAGAAAAATCGTTCAGTTATTGGCATGACGCAAAATTTGAACAAAACAGAATTGGTTTGCATCGATAAATAAACGCCTACAAGTAATGCTTTGAATGTCACTTGATTGTTGTCTAATTGTCGACAGTAGGAATCACAAATCATGAGCCGCCCGTGTATTCACCTTATCTGGGAAAGGAACAGTCCCCGCATTCTGTATTTGCTAACTATTTATGCTTTTATTTTACCATTCTTTGCTCCGGGGGAGAACAAAAAATATGATTGCGATTGTTAAGCGGTTTGTGTACTCGATGAACAAATATTTGAGAAGTAAAGAATGTGTACTGAAGAGGTTATAACAATGTATCAACCTTCATCAATATTAATTGACATATAATATACTCGAAAAAAATGGGATCCTTCTATGACAATTAAAAACCGTACAAATACCATTTTGATGAATTAATCATTGGTTATATTGGAATTAGTGAAACTAGATCATATTCACAGTCTGGCATTTATTGGAGCAATTTTTAGAACAATCGGCTTCCAATTCTAATAAGTGATATCGTAATATGAGCGCGTGGACGATGTGAACAATGTAATGCTTAGTTGTTCATTGACGCAAACAACGACGATAGAACCCTTCCGATTATAGTTGACTTATTGTCGTAAGCTTTGTTCCGCGTGTCTGTTTTTTTATTGCGTAAATTGATATCAGACTATCCGTTGCAAATCACTGTTGTCCATATGCAAATCAACATGTCAACCACACTTTTGAAATATTCGCTGGAGCAAACTGATTACGGCAAATAATTTAATGAATTAGTCTATACAATATCATATGTTTTATTTACTATGCTGTCGAATTGGATTTCGACACTCGATGCAAGCTTTATGGCTATCAGGGGTATTATAATTCAATCGATTAATTTTTATTAATAATACAGCTGGTTAACACAATATTTTCCAATTCCGACGGTTATTAATATTTAAAACTATATTCGAATAGCATGTTACCTATGAATGTTCATTTTGGTTTCGAAGGTATCAAATATGAATTTACCGGGTTATATTGCGTATTATGTACGCACAGCTAAAACACTTAATAAACAAGTACACCGCATGTTCATTTATAATAAGTTGTAAAATGTGTTTATTAAACTATCGAATTTCAACGAACATTTGTTACATATTTTGAAAGGTGAGTTACAGTACAGAAACCGATACAGATGAATAGGTTATTGTTGAAGCGCGTGCGGATAAACCATTGCGCTAGTTTATGTCACAATACTTTTAAAGCTGCTAAACCTCAAGAATGCCGCTCCATCAAATACGTTTTAATTTGTAATTCTGATCTGCAATATGGCGCTCCAAAAAATATCACCTCAATTTCAGTATACGATCCATATAAGAATACATCATGTTAAATGAAGCGTTTAGACCATTTCTCTGGAATGTCTCTATGAATTGATTTTACTAAGGATATTATATATGCATATTTGTGTCTGCGTGCGTGCGGCGTGTGCTCGTGCGTTTGTTTGTGTGTTTATGTGTGTGAGTGTGTGTTTCGTAATTTGCGCGTGATTTTGATAGTCATTGTTACTAAACAAATAATGCAACGTCTATTTTCAGATGCAAAGTAGGCTTCACCGGTCAGAGATGCAAGATGTGGAATCAAGAGTACCTGCTCGCCCTCCTGTCCCAAGAGATATTCGGCTAGACGCTACACATCTTCCAGAGTCGTTTCATTGCGTTAAATGGTAGGTTAAACGATAATACAAAACAATTATGAAAATGACACAAACATGAACTGGTTTCAATATATAAAAACACATTTTTGTTATAAAAAAAAAACACTAGAATAAATTGTGTGGCTAATTACATAAATAACACGTTCGAGTTGTCCTTTAATATATTGATGCTTCAATTTTGAGGGCATACTGATGTTGTCCTACAAGGAACAAATTGATGTTGTTATTTTATGATCATACACGCGTAGGCCAAATAACAGATTGTTGATGTTATAAGCGTAAACATACTTAAAGAGTCACATAAAGCTTATAATAACTTTAACTTAGTAAATGTTGCTATCGGTAAAAATCTAACTGTAATGGTTTAACATATGTTGCTGCCATTATTAGAGTATGAATGTCCTTTAAAAGTACACTTGTTTTGTGCATGCATATATTAATTAAGATGGCAAAATACTTTCAATGCAGTTTAGTTGGCAAACACAAACACCTAACTACCTAAATGTCTAAATAGCATAAGTTACCATTCGTTTCAGGTTTACACATCATCAAAGAGAGAGTGTCGGAAATGCGATGACGTCATGATGTACATTGAAGGTCGTGATCATCGCAACACCGTAAAGGCAAAGGCCGGAAGGGTCTTCCAATTAACATTACATTAGAGCAATGCGTATGTGAATCATCGCAGGACCTATTGGAGTGAGTGACGGTGTATTGATTAAAAGATACGAACGATTATATATATCAACTTCGGTACCAAAGGTGTTTCATATGCAAATTAGACCAAGTCGGCTAAAAGTCATGACATTTTCATGCATTCAAATGCCCATTAGTATCGGTACATCGGCGTGGTTACATTTCTATTTGTTTTGCGATTCACGGGATGGTTTGCCTTGTTATATCTTTCCATGTCATACGATGAGAGATTGTGTGGGATAAATGATATATAATTTGCACGGTATTTGGAGTGCGTCATACACATGCAGTGTATTTTGTCAATGATAACTGATGTTAAATGTGCAACGTTTGATATATTTTGTATGGAATTACAATATTAACTATTTTATCAATGCTTATTATATGAAGTGCATAAATAATATGCTATTTAATTAAATACGAGATTTGAAATAAAGTATGCAGAGCACACAATTCATTCTTTATTTGACACAACTGTTTATTAACGGCAACTAGTGTTACATCAGGATCAGAGTTATGCATTCAAAGTAATATTGTAATTCACTGTATGAAGTTTTACTATTTTACATAACGCGGTTTGCAAAAACCTATTTCTATTGACCATAATCCAGAAAAATTAATTGAAGTATTACTTGTTTTGTAGGATTAAGATTTGGTTTTGTTTTTGGTTTTCGTTTTCTCAAAACTAATAAGCTCAAGCCAAAATCATGTAAACAACATTTTTCCAATCTTTAATGAGGATAGCTTCTTTAGTGCAACCAAGCTAATTACATTGGGACTAATATGGAAAAATAGTATATGTGTATTTTTACGTTTGATGGCGTCGTGCTGTTCCCTGAATGGCCATAGTTCCAGACAAAGTTTTAGTTTCGCAACGGGAGATAGATATAACGGCATCGTATTTGGGTCAAAAGTAAGTATTGTTAAAAAGACAACACTGTTTATTGTTTGCTTACACAATAATCAGTTCTGTTGAATGGGAAACGGAACAGAGGCATTTCATCTAAACTGCGGGTGTCCACGGCATAATGTAATTGAATAGATGTGGATATGCCGGAATTCACACAAGTACAACACTAGAGATACCACGACAATGTATAGACTGATTATATTTGTGCAATAATATATCCATGTAACTTTTTGCCACCGTATACCATGCTTATTCAAGAGAATTTACGATTAAAGAATTTAATAAATGCTGTTTCCAATTATTCTGATAATTTTACACTGCTATTTATCTGACATGTTCTTTTGGTAGTTACAATATATGGTTGACAAGTACATCGACTGTAGGATGACTTTGCTACGCGTTTACTTATTTATATGTTTAAGTCATTAAATATAGGAATAATAAAACTAACGCAGCAATATCGAAGATACCATCCGCTAGTCTGTTATTTGAGTGACGAGTTGCCTTTACAATACAGGAAAATACACACAACACAACATTGAACATAAACATGATTACAGCTGATGTCACCGCCTTGGAATAATCAAACTAAAGGGGTCTAAAACAAACAATTATGTTACAACATTGCGAAATGCGTACATGTTTGCAAACCACTAACATAAGTGTGCGTTATACTTAAAGCAATTCGCTTATACAAACCTCTATTATTAGAACGTTGATGTATGGAATATGGCGCGAACATGATAAATAAATTTCGTATATGTAATAAATTAATCTCAAGTTACATGTTAACATGGTCTTCATTCTTTAGTAAGATAGATTGAATGATACTATTTTGTCACGGAAGATAATTGTACCTTCCGTAATTGTATTCATTAATGAGAGTCTCTTAATATCGAATTGTGTGAATAACTGAACTGAAATGATGTCTTAAAAGCTTTTACTTTCTTCATGCCAAAAATAACTCTGTTAACCATAAGTTCAGGTACGTTACAAGTTAAAGAGTTGCGTTGTAAGCATAAATTGATGGATGCAAACATCCACGACCAAAAAGTAATTTAAAGCAGTGGTTTAAAATATCATACATTCGAAAACGCTTTAAAAATTAATGTTTTTGATAACTGTAACATATGACACATACATGCAGTTAAATGATACAATACATTGAACGACTAAATATTCTAGTTATAAGGACTACAAATGCACTTAAAAGAGTCCAGAAACATCTTAAACAACTGTACTATGGCTTGCGGCTATAGCCATTTTGAGAGGTTCTATGTTAGGTTATATCGCTTCGACACGGGCAAGTTACATTAAAATGGTGTCGTCTGTCTTTAACGAATCGTTCTGCGTCAAAAAGTTCGAAATTTGAATAATAAATATACAACAATAACTCAGTATAATCAAGCATGCCACACATATTCATTTATTCAATATCTAATTTATCTAATGTAAGAACGTTAACGCTTAAGCACGCATTGTAGCAAATGGTTAAACAAAACGTTTACACGCATTCATAAAAAATATACAACTATATTTCTCAACACAATATTATGGTAACAAACGCATTCAGTTTTTGCATTTATATTTTGACGAACAGATTAAGTAAATTCGTATGCGGTGTTTGAAAGCTGCAAGACAGAATAAATTTATGAGCATTTGTTTATAGATCATACTTAA
The DNA here is from genome assembly GCA_007657795.1 of Dreissena rostriformis. Taxonomy (NCBI): domain Eukaryota; kingdom Metazoa; phylum Mollusca; class Bivalvia; order Myida; family Dreissenidae; genus Dreissena; species Dreissena rostriformis. The sequence continues at coordinate 27,267 of VMBQ01000613.1, forward strand.
ATGATGGTGATACATGAAAGCATAAAAGGTAGGAATTATTTGTCTCATACTCAAGTTAATGTAAACATATGATATACCCGCAAAATCACTTTAATACTTAAAACCACCGTATATTTAGAATAATACTATACAAATCGCTATATTTCACCGTATCTAAAAAATCTTACTGAAAACCGTTGTATGTTTAGATTAAAATACACATCCTAAGTATTTTGATATGTGCGTACACATTCTTTAAGTTAACTTTCGCAACCTTCATGTGGGAGGATAAAATCAATTTCAATAAATGAAACACCATCTGTAAAACACTATAGTTTTGGGTTCAATTTAATCGTCGTTCTAAACAATGCCCGTTACTCCTATTTTATGTTCAATTTCCAAAAAGCCACGCATTTGTTCTCGGTTTAACTACCCACCGGTTAGTCTTTTAGACATGCGCGTACCTTTGTTTCTCGACCATAATTTACATTTGACGATTATTTGAGCGTTCACATTGAAATACTCTTTGTTGTCATGTTGTACTATTGTAAGTTATACTTTTTGTGACAATGTTTTGAATATTTGATGGGACATGCATGGTCTTTCATGATTTATCCTTGAACTGTTTATGTTGTGTAGTAATTGCACTCCCACTTTTATTATGTGTAGCCAAGCATTTAAATGTGCCAACTGTTTTAATAGCAAATGCTTTAAAATGTAATTTTGAATATGCATACATAGAATCATACATGATTGTTTATCTAGACAATCGTGTGTTGCATTCATATGACAGTGATGAACAAACTTAATATCAATTGTACTCCCCTTTTTATTGGCACTGGGTCCTTCTTGGTTTAAGTTTTATCTCAAATATATTACAAGGAGAGATCAACCGCTTACAAATAACTTATAGATATTCGATTCAAAACAATACAGAATACTTATACGACAACGTATGCCGTGTATAGTCACGAAAATTATGTGTCTTGTATTTACCGTCTGTGAAAGGGAGTGTTTAAATAAGGTAAGCTGTATTATATAAATTGTTATTTTAACTTTATTTTGTATCATTACAAAGTAAAGTCAACGAACCTAAGAAGGCTTGGTTGAGCATATAATTCTAGTAACTATCTGAAAATTAATGATATAACATATGAAACTATTAAATTATAAGATTATNGCACATTCTAAAAGTACACTTTCGCAACCTTCATGTGCGTGTGTAAAATCAATTTAAGCACATGATACATCCTCAGTAAAGTTAGTTTTGGGTTGAAATGGAACATGAATCTGAGCCCTATCCGTTTTACGGTGCAATGTCCAGATAGCCATCTATTTATTCTCGGTTTAACTAGCCACCGTATAGTCTTTCTGCGAAACGTTGTACCTTTCAGACTCCCTTAATTAATATGTGACGCCCATTTGAGCGCACTATTAAAACATCTAGACAAATTTTACACTTTGGTATTCTCTTTGTTGTCATGTTGTTCTCTGGGAGATATATTTCTGATGATGATATTTTGATGGAACATGATCTTTTCATTATTTCTTTAACGTCATGCTTTATACTGTAAAGATTTTGCGGTATAGCACGATGAATTCACTTCACTAAGGTGTTAAACAAATCGCGTCTTTTGTCATGGTTTTGTATTTGTTTAATTGATGACAAAATGGATGCAATTAATTTAAATATAAAATAAAATTTTAAATAATATATATATATATTATTTATGTGCATTCAATGATGTTTGTTACCTATGGATACTGCTTAGCGTTTAAATTATCGCATCAGGTCGTCATGACTTCACGGACGGGTTTAGCTGATTCGTACAATAGCTTACCAAAAAAATTAACATCAATGAAACAAGATTTTAACTCATTTGTTGCTTTCTTCCAAAATTTTATAATCTTCTGATAATACAGTATATCCTGTCATGCATATGATGCAATTTACAATCAAATTATATGCAACAATATTTACAAAGAACACACGTTTTCAGATACAATTCTACTGAACACCCCACCGACCACAAAGCCAAAATCCGCATTGGACTCGGTACAATATAGATTGAATAAAAGTGTGGTGATGAGTGAAATGTTGACGACGCACGACACACGACGAACGACGCGAAACGCCGGAGTATTGACTGACCAATATAGCTCAAAATGAGCACTTCGTGCTCCGGTGAGCTAAATATAGAAGAGTAATCTTTTATTTATGTAAGACTCCTCAAATAGCAATAGTTGTGACAGAGTTGTAGGCAACGTTTCGTGCTGGTACATTTAATCTTCATTAAATAATAATACGCTCTATTCACGAAGCGGGTAGCACGGGTGGTTCTTGTGTGGTTACACACACAGACATTATATTTGACATTCTTCCATTGATATTATTAAGGCTGCAGAAACACGAGTCTTGGGATCGAACGCGATGATTGGTCGCTCAAATACCATAGTAACTTTTGCTAAAAAAGTGTACCCGTTCCCATGATCACGACTACACAAAAACATGTGTAGGATGTCGTAAAACAATCTGAATGACGTCTTATTTCTTGTTTGTTGAAATAATGTTATTCATACCGTACATTTCTTGGGAAAATACGTGTAGGTGAGATGATCACACTGAGCAAGGTAGGATTGCGTTACTGAACGCAATCAATTGTCACTACAGTGAAATTTGTATTTATTCTATGTTGTTGTATTGTTATACATTCCGGAAATGTCTTGATAAATACTTTATAGGGAGCGTTTGTTCTTCACTTCTTATTCATCGTCTGTTCAAATAGTGTAGTGCATACCGTAAATGTCCTGTTAAAAACTTATAAGGGAGAGGACTTCACTGTGCATCTTATCTTAACAGCGATTTACATAGTATGTAAATCGCAAACAATTTTTTTTTTTAACAAGGATTGCCAATAGAAGTAGTTTTTGAATTGCGAAAACTAAATCATGACATTAATTAAACAAATGTACACATCGAAGAATTCCCGTAAGAGCTTTGATTTATGTATTGCTTTGGCTGAAATCATGACCTTAATTCCATTTGGCATACGTATTACTTAACATCGTGCATACTGTAACTCACAGCGGATAAAACCTCGCTGACAATTAGTGTAGCAAAGCAAACGTGCAACGGAATCGGTTATAAACGAGGATACTCAACTTCTGTATGAGATAAAAACGCCCATTGTAGATTATGCTCGGCTGACAATTCAACTCAAATAGAAAATCTCGAAGCCGGTATATTCGGATTGGCCACTGCCATCATAACGCTGTCAGATCGCGCGCCACGGACATTTATTTACACACACAGATGCGTGCTTCCAGTGTGCCGTGCCGAAATGGACTTTAGTTGTCATATAGTCTGCGAGCGACACGTCATCGCTTGATGTACCTATATAACGGAGCGGGCTGCGATGCAAGTGGATAGCGAACCTATATGAAGTAGCGCATTGGGCTGCGTGACAATTGGAATGTTAGCGTTTTGTGTTATCAATAAAAGTGGCGCAACTCGAAAGAATAAACACATTTTAGATCAAAGGTTGCGATGATGTCGGCGTTGTTATATTGATAGAAATGTTTCGTTTCGTTTAAAGTTAGCAATGTGGTTTAATTATTCGGTGATTGTGCTGGAACTCTGACAGAATGGGTGGATATTGGAAACAGATTTTTAGAATATTTCTCTTAGAAATTATTTTAATTGTATGTGATTGTTTCCCATATGTTAAGCAGGGTCACTCCGATGTAACGAAGAGGATATTTGGATATGATAATGGATACAAGGACATGCATTTAAATGAGGGTGACAATTTATTGCGCTTTTTAAATTTGTATAAAGAAATGCCCAACGGTTTTTTTAATACACAAATTAAAAGAACTAAAGACCCAAACGTCCTTTCAGAAATTAAGAAAAGGACGCAACTCCTACGAGCTGTGAGACGTCAAAGTGTGAATTCCATAGCAACAATTTTGAAAAACATGATCTTACGAAGCAAAAGGGCTACTCCGGACTGGGCCACGACGCACATAGACTATTCCAACTACGGGCTATTAAACAATACACGATTTTCATATAGTAACATTAGGATTCCAGACAGTTCGAAGTCATATTTAAAGAGCGTTTCACAACCATTAAAGAATTCGAGAGCGTCTGTGTTGGATAGGGAAACGTCAAATAACAAACACGCAGAAAAAAGAAAACGGCGTTTATATTTACTTGGTTTTGGAATAAATGACTTTATGCGTTACGTGATACCCAAGCCGAGATCGGAGAGTTCGTATGGTGCTCATTCTATAGCATGTGATCCAGTCGACCAGAGTTATTGTCTAAACGACGGAACCTGCATCTATGTTGTTCCATTAAACATCAAAACATGCCAGTAAGTACAAAAAAAAAAAAAAAAAAAAAACCATGCTTCTAATCCCCGTGAACATGACGTCCGTAGTGTCCCAAGTAATCATCGTCTTCTGAATTATAGACAAATCAAAACACACATTTTGCAAACTATAATAAGATAAAATCTTTAAGGAAACTGTTTAGCTGGAAAACTACAATCTATCACTCAGAAGGCCATCGTACAACGAAAGCTGATCAACCGTTCCTGAGTTCAATGGTCTATATGCCTGTCTTTCATTTGAATTAATTTTAATTAATTGTCGAGAGTATTTGTATTCTTGCAAACATATACATCATAAACAATATGATAATTATTTAATGTGTCAACCAAATATGTGGCTAAATGACGTTTTTGTCAACATACTTCTCAATTAAACTGCACATTACATGCACAATGTTCAACATCAAAAAATCAAATAGCATTCGTTAAAAACAGTATGTTCGTCGTCTGACATGTATCACTAGTTTATTTGCAATTAAGGTTTGTGTTTTCCTTTTTCATTTCAAGCACACGTTTCGCAAAGTATCACGTCCAGAAACCCATATAATTTGTACATGCATATTTAATTCGTGTTTTTGGATATTCAAAAATAAATTTTGACAAGCTTATTAAATCGACTTATATTCATTGCAATGATTAACCTTAATCCCAATGTGCGAACAACTTTTCACTGTTATATGCACTAAATAATCGCTTACTGAATAGATGGGGTATTATTTATTTTAATCACAATGCATACCCCCGCTGATAAAGGTCATGTTACTTTTTACCATATGTAAATAAGCGGAAAACCTAGTTTTCAATGTGGTGAGAATAAAAACTATTACGGTATATTAAAAAGGTTACCTCCATACTTTTTCAAAACGTTTAGCTGATCACATTTTGTCACTTGTTATTTAAAACAATATTATTTCCCAATAAAATTTGGTATATATCGTATAATTAAGAAACCGTTATCATGTATGCATCTCTGTAAAGCATACTTGATTTCCTATCATGTCTATTGAAGTAAAATTTTATTGTCTTTTCGTAATTTAAATGTGGCCTCACATGAAATATTGGTATAATTGTGGAAATCAAAATATACATTTCTTATTTATAAGAGTTGTAATTATATAT
>VMBQ01000613.1:32895-49362 GCA_007657795.1 Dreissena rostriformis
GAAATACATACATATATATATATATATTGCATTAAATTAAAGAAGTTGAATTTAAACAGCTATTTGCAAAAATATTCGAGTGTACATAGTATCATGTTTTATTACATGTGTTGCTAATACTATAAATAGTAACACATACGGAAAAAATGCCTAGAGAACATTATCTGATAAAGGGATGATCCGAAAGTGCAATAACACGTTGCCGAAAATCTATATACCGGACCTGCTTGCCCTGTAAATCATTGTATATATAATTGTTGATGTGAGACCTTTTAATAATACATTATCTGAAAATATAAACGTTCAGTCCGACTTATCCTTTCTTCCCGTAATGAAATAGATTTTGTGTGGGTTCAACACCTACGTTAATGTTATGTTATCATGTGCCATAACCATACACAAAGCGGGTAAAATATGGAATATTATTATGTAATGTGCAGCTTGTTTCATTATCTATTTAATAGTTTTGACAATACAAAAATCGGTTTCCAACATAAACCAGTCTTCATAACTGCTGTAACGTACCGTATGTAATTCCATGTTCATATACGTTAATCTATACGTTTTTGTCGTCATATATGTTGTTGTCTGCAATTTCATTTAAACTGCTGAAAATAGTTTAGAATTTCCTGGCAAAAAACTGTCTGTCAGAGACAGTTGACAAGATGGCCAATTTGACACGAAATATGTGGACATACGGGGGAGAGAATAGTAACAAACCCACTTAACATGAGCATTAGAAATTAGATGTCATTTATTACATACAAAAGATTGCTTCACTTGCAGCACAACCATTAGACAATAGTATTATCTTACAAAATTATGCGTCACTTAGCAATGGTGAGAATTCATATTCAGGTAATTCATAAAATTAGAAGCTTTTTGTCTTTTAAAAACATGCAAAAAATCCAATACTATAAACGGTTAAGGCTCGCTTACACGCATAATTCATAAACTCGTATACCTAAACGAAGTCATATGTTTTCGATAAAGCTTTAATGCATACGAGTCTTACAGGAGCGACACATTTCAGTGAAGTACACAGTATAATGTACTCCCCATTTGTGATACAACCGGATTTATCTTGATTGAGAAACAGACGCAGGATGTGTGCGTGGATTACGTGGGATATTAATGTCTTTCACGCCTACGATAATTCAGTCTTAATTTTGTTTAAATATTGGACATAATTATTCGTCAGGAACTTAAATTCGCCAATCGGTCTACTGACGAAATATACGAAATTAATGTTTTGCGAATAATAATGTTTTCACAGTAATACGATAATGACTTGGCTGTATGGATCAAAGTTTCTTATGCCATGTGTCTGAAAGTGTAAGGAATACATCGACTCGTGTTAGAGGTGCAACATTTATTAATTTGTGAAACGTTCACATCTATTTTGCTCGAACTTGATTCTCCAGAAAATACACTGCTTTATTACAAACTCACTAAAGACATAGTAACTTAATCCTAAGTAGTGTTTGTGCCAACTATGCAAACAAAGTGTGTGCATATATAAAAACAAATAAGTTCTTAAATTCGCCACACTTTTCACCAATAGTTGAATACATAAAAATGTATAGTGTTTATTACTAAATACTAAATGAAGTTTGTACATCGTAAGCGTGAGAATTAAAAAATATTGCGTTATTACAAAGATGTTATTGACCAAAATATTTATAAAACTACAATATATTTTCCAACACAATGTCGATAATATAGTTACAAACAACATTTTTTTACATAATTATTTTTTAATAAGTGTTTAATTTGATTAAAATATTTGTTTGTTTCCCTTTAAGTGAATGATCTGCAACTACTTTTTCTATCAACAAACCGTATTAGTTGTTTTCTTTATGTTCATTAAGATTTCCCATCAACATCAAAAGACATCTTAAATGCATATAAGTCAAACTTCATAAAGAAAAAGACATCATTCTCATATGTAATTTAAAATCTCATTTAGCCGATCGAGACTGTGTATAGACAGATCAGCTTCGGCAAATGTCATCTTTTGTGGTCCATCCGATTTAAGTCTGCTCCTATGGGAGTCGATCCGAATGTCAAAGCCCAAAAGGTTGTTTTAAAATAGCGGCAATATCGACGGTTCTTTAGAAGCAGTCGACCTTTTGATCAGAAAGCATATTAGTTAATATGTTTTCATGTGTACCTCACGAGGTTTAAAAATTATTTTCCAATGTTTGCTCTTATGTACAATTCGAAAATGTTGGTATGAATTATCCGAAAACTAGACGTCACTTTAGAAAAAAACAGAATGACACTTTTATGATTTCAACATTTGTGTCAAACCTGTAGCTTCTTATTCATTTATCTTAATGAATAATTCATCTAAAATACTGTGGGTGACGTTACAACGACTACTAAAAACAATGTCATATATTGAGAATAAATACTAATTTTCAACGTATATTTATAAGTGTGTACGCAAACTTAATTTTGGTGAATTGTTTTGTTAACCGGCAATAAATGCAATAGTAATTGGATTCAAATGGTTTTTCTATGATAGTCAACAACCTACAATTTCACAGTTATTAAACATATATCATTTTAACAAAAGTCAAAGCACACTCAAATATTTGTTAAAACAAGAAATAAAAACCTTGAGAAACATAAAGTTAATTAATTTGTAGCGCAGCCTATCTATGTTATAATTACAATAAGTACTAGATACTCATTGAAATGAATAATGCTATAAAGATATCAAGCAACAATACATCGCAACATTTAAAAATACATAACATTTTACGTTTTAGTTTTCGATTCTTACACAAATCAGGTTCATCGCGGATAACCTCAACGTATTCGTGAGATTACCAATTCATTGTTAAAAGCTAATATTATGTCTTTTTTAAGTCTGAGATGGCGTAGGAAAGGCGAGGCTTGCCGAGCATTTTCACTCGACAATTTTGGACGTGTCTGATATCATATGATATACACAGTCACCAACAGTATAAACTATTTGTTATGCCACTTTTTTAACTTAAATACTAGACCCTTAACAAATAATATTTAACAAACCGCAAATATTAATTATACAGTATAATATAATATAAATTAGAAAGACTGATGACGTCAACATGGAACAATGTGTTTTGAACATTACACCCACGAAATAGGTTTAGATAAAGTCATGAATAATAACACACATTTAATCAATGCAAAAAAACAATAAAGCGAGAAAGTGTAACTGGTCAACATAATACAAATACAATTATTAATACACTCACACAGGAAATTGCCGTCTATATAAAATCTTTGTTCAGAAGACTTAAAGGTAAACACATCAAAAACAAAAAGTATGTAATCACACGGATTTTTAATTTTCCCAACCGGTGGAATGCTTTACCTGTAAGTCTCTGATCCACTTTTTACAACACGACATGATGCATTGAATATTGAAAAACTGAATTTTACTCTTGAGAATGTTTGGATGTTAACTTGGTGAGAAAAGCAAACATTCAGATGACTCAGGAGTTGCATTTTAAATTGTGTTGGGTTTAAGATGTGAGTATAAATTGAACTTTAGGGGGGAAACAAAATTGAATAAATGAAATGTATTATTTTATAACATAGTTCTTTTCTTGTGTAGCAACGGCGTAATCAAGCAGTTGCATGACGTATTTTTAAGCTATGACGTAAATGTATTGCGAAAGTTTGTAGGAAATGGCTGCAAGCAACATCATAAACACAATTATATAGTACGTTTTAAAAATCATAATATGAACTTCTAGAATAAATTTTAAGTTGTAGAAAATCCTTCATACATCAAAAAGGTGACCCAGTTAGAAAATATTCAAAATACTGAAAACACATTTAAAACCCATTTGGTAAAATAAGAACGACACATAGTGCGGGGTCTCATTTATTTCATAGCAAAACAAAATAGATTTACTTGTATGCGTTGTCATTTATTTATTTTGAAGATAAACACATTGTTTTTGTATCAACAATGAAGCAAAACCGTTCAGTTTTTGGCATTTAGGCACAGTTCAAACAAAACAGAATCGGTTTGTATTGATAAAAAAACGCCTAGACGTAATGCTGTTAATGTCACTTGATTGTTTTCTAATTGCCGACAGTGGGAATCACAAAATATTAGCCGCCCGTGTATTCACCTTAAAAAAGGAACAGTCTTCGTATTCAGTATTTGATCACTTTTTATGTTTGTATTTTGCCATGCTTTGCTCTGGGGGAGAACAATAATTATATGATAACGATTGTTAAGCGGTTTGTGTACTCGATAAACAAATATTTGAGAAGTAACGAATGTGTACTGAAGAGGCTATAACAATGTATCATCCTCTATCAATATTAATTGACATATTATATACTCGAAAAATAATGATATCCTTCTATGCAATAATTAAAAATTAAAAACCGTATAAATACCATGGATGAATTAATCATTTATTTCATTGAAATTAGTGAAACTGGATCATATTCACAGTCTGGCATTTATTGGAGCAATTTTTAGAACAATCGGCTTCCAATTCTGATAATTAATACCGTAATGTGAGCGCGTGGACAAGGTGAACAATTGAATGCTTAGTCGTTCATTGCCACAAACAACGACGACAATAGAACCATGCCGATTGTAGTTGACCTTTTGTCTTTAGCTTTCTTCCGCGTGTCCTTTTTTATTGCGTTAATTGATATCATGCTATCAGTTGCAAATCACTGTTGTCCATGTGCAAAAAAGCATATCAACTACTCTTTTGAAATTTTTACTAGAGCAAACTGCTCTATCGACAATCGATGCAATCTTAATGGATATCAAGGGTATTATAATTCACTCGATGCACTTGTATGTAATTATACATCAGATTAACACCATATGTTCTACTTCAATGCCGACGGTTATTCCGCCCGTTCATGTCACAACACCGTTAAAGCTTCCTAACACCACGAATGCCTTACCATCAAATACGTTTTAATATGTAATGATGACCTTCCATATGTCGCTCTAAACCATGTCACCTTAGTTTAAATATACGATCCATATAAGTATACATCATATGAAATTATTCGTTTTAGACCAGTACTGTACAATGTCTCTATATACGAATATTAATTTAAAATTGTATATCTATTGAACACGTAGATAGTCAAGGAAAACCACAACTAAGTTGTCTTAATAAAATTATTATATTTTTATATTTGTCAACATGGTACATTTACATTAATTAATATCATTTATATTGTGACTTTTTTTTTTATAAAACACGCATAACACTTATCCATTTTACTTGGTGTATTATAACTAAATATGTGTGTGTGCGTGCATGCGGCACTATATTCGTGCGTAAGTTTGTGTGTTTATGTGTGTAAATGCGTGATTTTGATAGTCAATATAACTAAACGAATAATTCCACGTCTATTTTCAGATGCAAAGTAGGCTTCACCGGTCAGAGATGCCAGATGTGGAATCAAGAGTACCTGCTCGCCCTCTTGTCGCAAGAGATCTTCGGCTAGACGCTAAACATCTTCAAGAGTCGTCTCATTGCGTTAAATAGAAGGTTAAACGACAATACAAAACAATTATCACAAATGACACAAAAATGATCTGGTTTCAATATATATAAAAAAAAACACAAACGAAACTAGAATAAATTGTGTTGCTAATTACATAAATAACAAATTCTAGTTGTCTTTTTAAATATATTGATGCTGTCATTTAAGAGGATGCTGATGTTGTTCTTTAGGAAGCAAATTGATGTTGTTATTTTATGACCACACACTCGTCGTGGTTGTCATGAGCATATTATTATTACCTTAGTAATAAACATTATTCATAAAGTAAACTGCAATGTTTTGTTTTGGTAAAAATCATATTGTAGTAGATTTATATAAAATAATTGATGTTCACATGTTAAGTATGACTGTCCTTTCACAATTCACGTTTCTGTATAATATATTGAGTGTGATTGCAAAATTCTTCAAATATATTTTTCTTTGAAAAAAAAAACACAAATCAACCTACATTTCTAAATAGCTAAAGTTACCATTCATTTCAGGTTTACACATTATCCAAGAGAGATGATTTGACTTGAGATATGAGTATGACGTCATGATGTGCATATGCCATCGTGAGAATGGCAACAACGTAAGGGCAAATTCCGAGAGGTCCAGCCGTTAATATAAAAATACAGCAATAGGGCAATGAATCATCGCCGGTCTTTGTGGATTGAATGAAAGTGTGTTGCTTAAAAGGCATAAACTATTTTATATATCACCGTCGGTACCAAATGTGTTTTATATGCAAAAGGGATGAAGTCGGTTAACAGTCATGATATTTACATACATTCGAATGCCCGTAAGTAGCGGTAATCTGAGTCTTTTTGCTTTGCAAAGTATGTTGGATTTCATTCCTTTATCTGCCCATGCCATACTTTGGGAGAGTTTATGCTATAAATGATTTAAAAATCGCATAGGACTTAGAGCGCGTCATGCTCATACAGTGCATTTTAAAAGGAAAACAAAACTGTATGCTTCTGCAAATGTTTACGAGCAACGTTTACTTTGTTGTGTATATGATGACAATGTTAATATTTAAATAATGATTTGTGTATAAAGTGTATAGATATATAATATTGTATTAAATACGTGACTTGAAATAAAGTATGCAAAACCAAAGACTGCGTCCGTTATTTGGCTTTGCCTTTTCGTGAAAGGCAATGGTCGTTACATCAGGGTCAGTGTTTTTAATTTAATTTAATAATATATTATTAACTGTATGAACTTTTGCTACCTTATATAACGCGTTTAATTTATTCAATCGTACACAGATCATCAGCACAAATAAAGTTAAAAGAGCCGCATTCCGCAAAGTCAGCATGTTAGGGAGCATGAAAAAATGAAAAATGTGTTGTTTTTTTTTTTTTTTGTTTGTTTTTTTTTAATAATTATGTATTGTTTTGTTGTTGGTATTTGTTTTCTAAAAATAAGTGAGCTAAAGTAAACATTCTGAAATAATATTTGGCAATCTTTTCTTCCAATACTGGTGATGACCAATACTGAATCGGTTTAACTTCACATAAGGTTATGCACGTTTTTAGTAAAAGAGGTGCATTATAAATACATAAATACGATAATGCGAACATCACAACATCGATTTAAAGAATCGATCATTCAAAAACGAAAACAAATGTTGATAACTGATCGACTCAATACATAAAAGCAGTTAAACGATTAAATAAAAACAACCACCTTAAAATTACATTAAAAGGACTAATAATTCACCAACATGTTGGTTTGACAATGGAAGGTTATATCTAAATTATCCACAGAAGCATTATATGCACCTCTTTATCGAAACTTTGAGCCTGAAGTGAAAACAGGTGTCTGTCTGTAGAGAATTGTTTTTTGTCAAAATGTTGTACTTAAATTAATAAATATGCAACAAAAACTCAGTATTATAAAGAGTGATTATCCATGGTCATGTATTTAAAATCAATTTATAAAATGCAATACTTGCCTGCACTGATTTAAAACACAACTTTATAAACAAAACCAAAAATTCCAGAACACAACAATATAAAGAAAATGAAAAATCGGATAATAACTAAGTTATAACAGTTTTCCCATAATTGTTTTTCAACATCCTATTCGCTCATAAAATCAAGCAATGATGTCTAATTATTGGAAGATGGTTTATATATTTATTTTGATTCCGTAATTACGTAATGACATTATATATTCTACGAACTTCTGCTATATATTCAACTTAGGAAATTACTACTAGCATTTCGCAAACACAATTCGCTCTACAACAAGCACATCAGGAGATTAATACATTATTAGTGTATAAGGTGTAAGCTATTTCTGAAGTTTATTAATGATGTATACGCAATGGTTGGTACTCAGCTCATAGAGGAAAGTAATTAGAGTTTTTTATGTTTAATCTCTTGGGTAATTAAGAAAGATACACATACGTGGCATCTTTGTTGGTGAACTTTTGAATAGCTTTAATATTTCAATTGTGTGCTTTATCTGCCTGGCAATCACACGCCACTGTATATTTCATATGTGAGTGCTGCTGTTTAAACCTTTATGCTATATATAGTCGTCGTCATTATAATATCATGAAATGCACCGATTTGTGATAATAAAATAATTGCTATGTGTTCACATTTGACTCTATTTTGCATGCTTCACAAAATTTAACAAGTCCTATCCTACTCATCTATTATTTATATTTACGTAAACATTCTATAGATGTTAATGGTATAAATTTATAAACTTGTGAGAACATGCATTAAAGCACATGCATTAAAGCACATGTATTATACGAATTTGGGTCATGAAGATCTAAATGCCTTAATAAAAACACAACACTATCATGCCATCTATTATTCATACTTTGGATACATTTTGGTCTTGAAGAATGTATTTTAACAGAGAACACATAGAAATGAAATATAACTCATTGATGCAATTCTTAGAAAATGGTCTTTTAATGACTGCAATGCGTATAACTACAAAATGCACTACACGATTGATTAAGAAAGACACTATGAGAAGAGTTAACCCCCGTTCTCACAGAGCTACGACTTTACGACGATCATCCTGATCAAGCCATGATCTGAAATAGGTTTGGATCGGGGCGGATCGATGCCGATCGGAGTTTAAATGGAGCAATTTGGCAAATTATGGTCTTCATTTCGACCGTACTACGATGCCCCTACGTCAAACGCGCTGCTAACACGCTTCTACTACGATGTTACGCAGACAGTTGCCGACCAGCGGCCGCGTTTACTGCCGCGACATTCAAGATCATACTACGACGCTACGCAGACCTATATGACTGTACGACGATATCGCTAACATGTCTCCGATCATATTACGATTGTATTACGCTTCTAGTACGATTTTTGGCGATGATGTATATATATCTTTGGTTTGAAACATAATTTTCACTTCTTTCCAAACTTCAAACATGAACATACGTTTTAATGCTGATCTGAATCATCTGGCTTTACTTCAGCAAGAACAAAATGTTAGTTGAACTTGAAATAGCACAGAAAGTAAACAGACGGAGGCGCAGAAGAAGGCCAAGAAGATACTGGGTACGGCCATGGCTATCTAGATAGGAGGCTCCAGTTTGGACAGTATGACACACTGCAAGAAATCCGAATGGAAGACACCAATTCCTTCTTCAACTTTTTGAGGATGGAACCAGCGAAGTTCGATGAGTCGCTCCAGAGAGTTGGCCCTAGGAGTTCCCTCCAGCGATATTCTTTCTTCTGTGCTTCTGTATACCCCTTTACCTTTTTGTTGTAAAGGATGTGCGCTGAGCCATACAACCATAGCCTGTTCTGGTCCTCTGTAATGTCTGTCTGCATTTTTCTGCGTTTCTGCTAGAGAACATTTCTACTTTCTTTATCATCGAATTGGGACTCAATAGAGGGATCATCAAACTGAGAGGTTTCCATGAAAGGAAGGGCACCAGCTTCAACGGTCGAAGGTTCGTCATGCTCTTTTCCGGCCTCAAGATTTTCTGCTGCAGGATGTTCAAGGTCTTGATTCACAGAGCTTGCAACCGCAGATTTTTCACGGCATTTAACACGAGGTTTACGGTGCATTTTCAATTGTAACTGTAACACGATGTGAAAAGTTCGAAGTCTCAACTGCAAATAATCGTCAAGTATAATGTCACCCTTAACATGTAGTTGACAGATGATGATTTGTCAAATACCATCTCTATAAAAACAAACAGCTGCCTGATAGGTCGTGGCATGATCGGCGTAAGGTCATTGTAGGTCTTCGTAGGATCGTCAGGAACGTAGAGAGATCGTAGTGGGAACGTTGGAAGAACGTAGTGGGAGCGTTGTAGGAGCGTACTTGATAAGTTGCCGGTTGAACTACGCTTTTACTGCGATTTTACTTCAATCATGAAGATCTCCCAACGATGCTTCCGAGCTGCCTGTACGATTACGGTGCTTCTACTACGCTCTTTTTACGACTTTACACCGATTCTTGTTGGCCACGATCCCGCTACGCTTGTTTTGAGCATGTTCAAAATAAGCGTGGCTAGAGCGTAGAGCTCTCCGATCATGAAGACTCTACCGCGATCATACTGCGCTTATGAAGACCCCACTACGTTTCTCCTGCAATTTGTAACGATCGGCCACGTTTTCGGCTACTCTTTGATCGTAGTAGAAGCGGCGTCTATGTGAACGGGGGGTTAAGGGATATGTAAATGGTTGCTTATGTATCAAACATTGTTGTAAAGCTATCATTCATAAGTGCAAGAGCGTTGCCATTACTAATAAATAGGAAAATTGCGATGTAAGTGCAATATTGCTAAAACATGGTTTTATTTGATTTATGTTCGATATCTTAGAAAACAACAAACTGAGTATTTAATGCTTCAAAAAATAAACTCGTTAATTCGTAACAAAAGAGGCATAAAATGTCCCTTTTTTAATTATCTTCTTCTCTTCGATTCTTTGTTGTTCTTATTTCAAGATAATCTCTTTCTTTAGTTCCGAGTCTTATCAACAAAAGAGGAGCGACATTCAATACAAGTAAAGTATTCACATGTTAGACAGAGACATTACCGACATTGAATTATACATGAGCCTCGCTCTGTGAATAAGGGGTTTAATGCATGTGAGAAAAGTGTCATCCCGGATTAGACTGAACGGTCCGCATAGGCTAATCAGGGAAGATATTTTCCGCCCAAACTGGATTTTCGTCAAGAACAGTCGTCCTTTAAACGAAAAAATAAAAGCGGAAAGTGACTCGACACTTTAAGCACATACATTAAACCCCCTTTTCACAAAGCAAGGCTCGTATCAATTATCGTCAATAATTGCTTAAGTTACATTTATGGTCGATTGGGTACTTAAATCGAAAACAAATGCGTGGCGTTCGGGGAGTTGAATACAAACGTGATACGGACATGTTTTTTTTATAAAAATGCCGATTTTAGGGACAAATCGCACTGAAACAATAGGAACAGTTATGGTCTATTTTCTATTCTAACACGNATATATATAATAAGGTGACATTATTCAAAGGCTTGTTTTTGTTCGGCACCTCGTATACGAAGTTCAATACATCTTACCTATATAGGGTTTAAACACTGCCTGTTTGTGCGTGTTTTAATAATTATTACCGACTGAGTGTATAACATTGACCATTGATTGTTTTTAACCAAGTGTTTGGTATCGTTCCAGACCCCAAGTGGAATAAAGAGATATTGGAAATATACCCGGAATATGGAGGTCATATATTTAAAACACAATACGGATGGTATCGAGGCAAACATGCATACGTACTACATGCTTTTGTAAACGTGGTTAATGCTTGTTAGGGTTTAGTTCCAAACCACTTATTTTGATATAAATAATGTGTTTAATTACCACGAACGGTAGCAAGCATTGAGAAAAATTCAATATGTTGTCTGAGCCATATTTAAATACTTGCAACTTGGCGGCTTAACAATTTTAAACATCAACATTTCTTGTAAACCGGATATCATGACAAAGTTTAGTTACAACAAATACAATGCTTATTATATATAAACGTTCAAGTAAGGTAATAAACAAAAACACACGCACTTACTTTTAATTATATTGCATGTCGAACAATACAATACAGTTATCAACTATTTAAATAAACTTACGTTATATTAAATCATGTCACGAAAATAAAGTAAAAAGTTCAACCATCTCCAAAAGCCATTAACTATGATAAATATAGCATAAGATCATTTTGCAAACGTTTGCATGTTTTGATGCACATTATGCTTTCGTGAAAATGTTTCTCGACACGCGTGGTCTTGCTAGATTATTCAATCAAGATAGTTAGGTCTATTTACTCAAACTAATAAGTCATTGTATAATGTTATCTTTGCATGTATATTAGTTATATATGGGTATCCGGTTAGCATTTCAAGTTTCAAAACACTATTTACGCTTATTGTAAATACTTTTTATCTTTAGATAATTAGATAAAATCGCTGTTATAAAATGTCGTTGAGTATTTAAAGGGCGATTGAGATTCATATATCATTATACTTAAACTATATTTGACACGAGGTTGTTATGACAAAATTTCAGAACAAGAACAGAACTATGTATAAGTTAACGTATTCCGAAACAAATAATTGAATTGATTGAATCTTTGCGATACAATATTATTTGCTGGTGTAAAATCGTCCGTTAGACTGCGCTACCGTGCTGTGAAATAACCTTCAGACTGATTTATGTTAAATTTGTGAATGTGTATGAATTGTGTATCTTAACACCTGTGCAAAGTGTTGAAAGTGTTGTTTAACGAATAAAACCTGTTGAACTTTTCAGCCAAAGAGTTGTTTTTAATGAGATATAGCATTAGATCCACGAACCGGAGCATAACAATACCTTTTTCTATTATCATTTAGTTTAAGGTTTTTCAAAGCTTTTTCTTTAATAACACTTTCTTGTTAGCAACATAGTTCATGTATTTGTCCAAGTATAATTCTTTTAAAAATTATCGTACACAACTCTTACTGCTATTTTACTTTTTCTTCCGTATACGTATGCACACATTAACAGTCTTGGAATGTTTGGTGATGTGGGGATCGACAAAACCAAAGTGCAAGCAGAAATATGCGTTTATAATACAAATAAGATCCGCCCGTTTAAGTGATCATTTAGCCAATTGTAAAACTAAAAGTGTACACACCCATACTACATAAATATTTCATTGTGAAACAAAACATTACTGTTAAACGCATTCAATATGTGTATATAAAGTACGTCGGGTCGTTTTGTAAATAATATGCATCAAAATGCTGTGCATTAAACTGCAATACACATTTTATACGATCATTTCTTTAAAACGAATACTATAAATCTATTAATACAAATAGACAGAAAAAATATTTATATATGTATGTCATATTCAAGTAAATAAACACTGAAAACCATGATGCGTTAATGATACTTCTGCAAAACCACTACAATACTGAAAACCGCATGTTAAGAATAATACTGCAAAATACTTTAAAATTTAAGAATATTGCGGAACCAGATTATCTGAATAATCATACTGCAAACCAGTGTATGCTTAGACTTAAGTAGAAATCCGTAGAATTTATTATTTTCATAATAATTAATTCTGCTGGTTCACTTTCGCAACCTTCATGTGCATGGGTAAAAGCAGTTTAAACACATGAGACACCCTCAGCAAATCATTATAGTGTTTGGCTAAAATGAGTCACGATTCTGAATCATGTCCATTTGTCCATTTTTCCTATTCAATTTCCAGAAAGCCATGCATTTGTTCTCGGTTTAAGTATCCATTGGCTAGACTTTGTTTCTTTACCATAATTAACATTTTACGATCGTTTCAGCGCTCTTTTAATACATCTAGACGCATTCTAAAATTGGCAGATCCTTTGTTGTCATACTCTTCGTTGCACGTTATATTTCTCATGGCGCTGTTCGAATGTTTCCTGGGATCTTGCATATCTTGATTTGTCCATGCAATTTTGTAATGCCGTATAGTTCTTGTGTTGAAACATAATGAATAAACTTCAGTTAGTATAATGTGAATACAATAGCAATAGCACACGTTACCACACTATTAAGGTGTTTTTTTCTGTTAAGCTAGTACGCTTTGTACGACGCCTCACGGTATTTTAATATAACATTTAGTATTAGTATGTGTTTGTCAACTGTTTTGTGTTAAATGTCTTTAAAGTTTAAACCCATATTTAAATCAGTTGATATAACACCGAATAAAATCGATAACTGTTGTTTATTTATAAATGTGTTTACTTTTTTCCGCAGTTACTTTAGACAATATCAAACATCTCGTAACGTTTTCCAAGATAACTACTGCTGTCAAAAGGAGAATTCTTAAAGCGGAAAGATTTTGTGGTGCAGTTTCTTTTCGACTTAGTGTATAAGGTTTATAATTAACAAAGAATGTGTTTATATATGTGAATGTATATTTGTTTATATTGTATGTTTCAAAATCACTGAGAAGTGGAAATGAAGAGTATATATGCTCTGCCCAGTAGGTTGATTTAAGGCTGAGAATTCAAATAAATATAAGATAATAAGAGCAAAACGTGGAAAATGATAGAGAAATACATACCTGATAAATAAGGGTTAGTTTCGATATTAAAGAAATAATCATAAACAGACTATACCGGCATTGTAACCATTGGTACAACGATTGAAAAAAACACTCAATATTTAACCTTTGCATCGGAACGAAGATCTTTTATTAAAAACGAATGCTGGAATACATTATCAAATTTGTAAACTCGTTGTTCTTCCATTATTAAATTGTACAAAGAAATAAATAATTCGTATGTGCCAATTTAAAATTTAATAATTTATGAAAGAACGCGTCTTTTTATCGAAACAATATACATAAGAAAACGTTACCGATACGAATTCTGAAATACCTTATCCACTTTGTAAAATCGTTGTTCTTTCATTAATAAATTGTACAAAAAATGGAAAAAAAATATTGAACGATTCTTATTTGCTAATTTACCATTAAATAATTTATGGACGATCACGACTAGATTTCAACACATAATACATGAGAAAACCTTACGTATATTACGGCCTTGTTAGAAAGCAAACCACAAAGAAACAAGATGTGTTTGTGAAACCCCTTTTGAGCGATTTTGACCCATATATTTGACCCTTGACCTTGAAGGATGACCTTGACCTTGACCTTTCACCACTCAAAATGTGCAGCTCCATGAGATACACATGCATGCCAAATATCAAGTTGCTATCTTCAATATTGAAAACGTTATGGCCAATGTTAAAGTTTGCGCAAACAAACAAACCAACAAACAAACAAACCAACAAACAGACAGGGCAAAAAACAATATGTCCAAAACGACATAAAAATACATGACACAAACATGATTAAATAAGAAATAGTTCTGACCACAGAGTGAGTTCTCGCATTAAGTTACCGACTAGTCAGCCCACACACGTTGCTATGACCCAAGCAGAAGGCGATTATAGACCAAGCCATGTAAAATATTTAAGTACGATGATTATAACAATAAACAGAGTGTTATTGCTTTTTATCAAGGAGAGTAAATGGCCATATTTAATGAAAGGTATAGGCCTATAAGACATTCAGAAAATATAAGGTATATAAGATACAATTATCCGTTAAATAATGTATGCAGTTAACACATATGTAATAAGCGTATCTAGTTGCTTGCGATTCGAATACAGCTAATGTCTTATTTAGATTCGTATACGAGGACACTGTTTCAAATCGTTGCATCGCTAGTACATATCGTTTGGTACCTTAGTCGATGCAATGTTTATTTTATTTAATGGGTCATTTACGGATGATTTGAAGTATGAGTCTGTGTCAATGATTCGTTTTTTTTTTTATATGAAACAAAGACTAACTAAACGTCGATTTCTGTGTAAAATATTTTCAATAGCTTGGTTGAAAAGTGTGTGTTCATGCTGTTCTTAATTATCTAAGAATCAATATCAGAAGATGAATACAAACTGGTTACCTGAGACTATTTAAACACTTACCAGACATGCATTTGGATGGAAGCATTGAATTCAACAAATACAATGGTATCGTTAACAGAAGGTCTAGTAGCAGTAATAATAAATATTATGATAACAGCCCGTGTGTTTATATCATAATATACTAATAAATATTTAGTTCTGTGTATGCTTACTCTAACAAGTTCTTTAATAGTTAATTTCAAAAAATACAAAACGTTTACTGTTATTTTATTTTCGAGTCATAACTATGTGACACTTTTGTTGCTCTTACTAGTTTAAATAAAATGTTCACTTAGAATGACGCTATCTTAATGCGATCAGAGGCAACTCGTTCATTTAGATGATTGTCTTAAGGTTTCTTGTGCTACTAGTTTAGCATCAATGAAATCGTTTCTCGACACGCGTTCAAATGTCTAAGTAATTTCAATCATGACAGCGCGTGTCTATCTGTTCACATTCATGATTCACGGACATGATGCTATCTTTGCATGTCTCTATGCAGTTTATGGAGTAGATAGTTCGCTTGTTAGTTTAATGTCCGGTTGCGCTAAACACAGATACCTTAGATCGACAGATTTTTATTTCAATGTACTTAATTTTATGAGAAATAACCGACTTCCTTCTACTCTTTTTTTCATCTATTGTACCATGTGTGACATTTACATAGACATCAGTTACATTTTCATTCATAAAACAATGGTAAGATAACATATATTATATATGACACACTCATTCAGAATTGTTTTGAGATTTGCATAAGTGTAAAACACAATAAACAGTGCAATCATTAATAATAGTTCACACACATACAACATATATTGTCAGAATAAATCATATTATATGAAAGGCAAAAACAAAATGCATACGCTCGGCGGATTCACACTCGCTGTCACACACACACACACACACACACGCAAAACACACACGCACACACACACAC